>JAOBRB020422544.1:0-10033 GCA_027575285.2 Zoanthus pulchellus | reverse complement strand
GATCAGAAGGGAACGTTACCAAATACCTACAGTGGATGAAATATTACAAGATCTTAATGGGAGTAAAGTTTTCTCCAAGTTAGACATTAAGTGGGCTTACCATCAGATTGAATTAGCACCAGAGTCAAGAGGAATAACCGCATTTATAACTCACAAAGGTGTTTATCAATACAAACGTTTGATGTTTGGGGTTAGTTGTGCCCCAGAAATTTACAACAAAATCATAATGCAGTTGTTGGACAAATGTCAAGGTCTGCACAGTATTTTTGATGACATTGTAGTTCATGGGTCCTTAGAAGAAGAGCATGACAAGAGACTTCATGATTTTTTCACTGTTAAACTAGACAAGTGTAAATTTAATTTGCCAGAAGTTGAATTCATGGAACACAAACTGTCAGCAAGAGGTGTAGGACAGTTGTCAGAGAAGGTGGAGGCAATACAGAAGGCACGGCGACATATTACAGGGTTTCAAAACATAGCAAACTCATTGTCAAGGTTATTGGAAAAGGAAGAAAAGGAAGTGCAACCGTTAAACCGGCACAAAACTGAAGATTATGTTAATTTTGTAGCCGAATCATGTGTACCAACTGCCATGTGTTTGAGGGAGATCGAGTCTGAATCTGTGAAAGATCGCGACGCGGAAAAGAAGGAATAGTAGTAGTAAAAGTATGGCGGAACCTTGAATGGGGTGTGTGGTTAAATCCGAATAAGTCTTGGCCATCGTCCAAAAGAACACTACAGCCATAGTGCCCTATATCGTGGATTCAAGTTAGCTACTAGCACATTTGTGCTATCAACACTTGATGTAACAACGAAGGCCACGGATAACAATTAAAAACTAGCTTTTGCAAGATCTACCTCCTTATTCTTAAAAATACAACAATAATATCAAATTGCCAATGCAACACTAATATCAAATGATAAATTTACTGGGTGTACTTATCTTTAATAAATGCTATATTAAATTGTTTTTTATTTATGGATCGTTAACGATTACATCATCGTTTAAACGATTCAATCGTGCATCGTAAAAAAACGATTCAATCGTGCATTGTTTAAAACGATTAAAAAAAACGATTCACACGATGTAACTAAAATGTTCACCAGTACCGTGCACATCGTCTTATGTATGGATCATTAACGGTGTTGCCAGCCAGCTGTTCTGAGTATTTTGGAACCACCATATCTTGTTAGAAACAACTTAAATAGCGTCAAAACGTTTATCTCTTTGTTGGGTCAACAAGCTCTTACAAGTTTTAGACTCAAATCGTTTTCATCTTTGATTGTAAGCAACCTAAAGTTGTATGCTAATGAAGCAAAATGTTAACAATGACGTCAGCAAATATTCGCCTATAAGTAAGTTACATCATGCACGATTGCCTACCTTAACAGATACGGTTGAACAAAGAGCAAGCTACCATTTATGAGCTCGAAGACAACAGCTATGGCGAAATAGGGACCATAGACTCGAATCAACGCCTTCACCAATGATGGCTGATACTCTTTCTTGCCACTAATATATGACTCACGAACCTCATCTTGCTTCAACTGAGACGTCTCTGAAACCTCTTCCCTTGGACCATTTTTAGTTCGGTGCTCCTTCAATCTAAAAACAAGCAAAGGCTATGTATGAGGTAAATTTCTGAGTTAAACTCTATATCGCTTATCCTCTTATAATTTAGATACAAAGTAGAAACTTTTAATATTTACTATTTAAATTCAAGATTTAAACATTTTGAGTTTCGAAACGTGCAAATAAGACAGTATTGGAAAAGCTGTCGTTTTTTGACCGTGGATTAATTCATTATGAACTCATGATGTATTGACTTGAGCAACTCAGGGTTGAATTATTAACACAGTCAACACAAAAATGTCTTCATTTATGGTATAAAAGACAGCCACAAATTCAGTTTGTAACGATTTCCATATAAGTAAAAACACCATTGATAGCAAAAGATTCTTACTGCGCCTACATCACAGGTACAAGTCCTCTGTCACTCGGTCAAAATAGAAAATCCAAACATCTTTTGATAAATCAAAGCTGTGGTAAGCTCATGGAGCAAGTATTTTTTAATTATATTACAAACAGGAAAATAAACAAATAAAATAGGGTAAAAGCAAAAAGGGAGAGAAAAAAACATTTTTTTTTGAAAGTGCAGGATTTAATTTTAGAAATACATATGAATTGAAAAAACTATACATTAAGTTATATGTTCTTCTACGTCAGAGAACTTTAAAGTATACTTAAAACTTCTTTAATTTTTGAGCTATCTGAGCACTCTTTTCTTACTTCTTTTTGACTTTGTAAAATTTGAACAAAGTTTCGTTTTTGTTCAAAAGCATTAATTCTAGGTTTAACATTTGTGAATTTTCACGTGCAAATGAATTGTTTACCTAACAACAGGACATGATTTAATGCACTCGATTTACTCGTTTTGAAAGGTTTTATAGTCCTAAGCAAGTAAGTTGAGATAAAGTGATAAGTTTTTTCAATGTTTTATTCAACCATTCTTCCAGTTCTTTCCAAAATTTTGTTGCATATTCACACTCCCAAAACAAATGTAGAAGGCTTTCATATATTGTTTTCTTTTCCCTATTTTGTATAAAAAACTATATTGGTAGATGTTCTTCTGATTTCGAAAGGGAGGCGATACACCAACTTCCATTAGATATCATTAGGCTGTCCTTTATCTAGGTCTTTTATCCATTTTGCTTGGCTAATGTTAGGTGGTGTTAGCTTTTCTTAAATCAATTTTAAGTACGCAAATTTACTCGCTTTCGTTGCTTTGAAGAATTTTTTTTTTTCTGTCCTTCCCTTAGGGACCACTTGGAAGAATTTGTGATAGTCCATATTTGAATTTTATACACTCCTGGTTTGTCTTCATTTTTCTTTGAACCCCTTCCTCAAACAACCTGAGTTTTTTCTACACCCCCTTCCCCCCTAAAAATGAATGCAATCATAAGACACCATCATTAGCATTACACTCGGAAAAATAATGAATTCAAATAACACTTGACTGTGAAGTGTGTGTGTAATTACGGACAGATTGATATTCTATCCGTTGGTCAGATAGATTAAGCAGATAGTACAGCGTCGGGCAGTTGTTTCGAGAGGTCATGGGCTTAGGCTCATGTCTCAGAGTCATTGAGTACAAACAGGCGGGCTTCAAGGCGTACTTAATGCAGCAGCAGCGCCAAAGATGGGACATAAATCAGCGTGTAAATTTGTTGCAGTCAAAAACGAACAATGTGCTCCACAATGAAGGATATGTAAGGTGTGGCCATGAATATTAAGAAATACTGGGCAGGAGTTGGTTGTGACATTGGTTACATTATATACTAAGTGCGAGTGGGCCACGGGAAAGATTAATTCGCTTTTTACCAAAGTTGAGAACGTACTTGACAAGATCGCGGATCAACGAAAGTCCTTGTATAAAAACGGCCACACCTTGAAAAAGTACGGGTCAAATGAGCTCGACTTCCTGACCACCATCAAAAGGCAACTGGATGTTTTAGCTCTTTCTTCAGATCCGTTACATCTTTGCTCAAGTAATTAGCGCCTTCTTCCAGGTCTTTCGTCCTTTCTTTGACTTGATCTACCCTATTTCCTAATCTGTTTACTTCTTCAGTTATTCGCAAGTTTAGTTCCGCCATCCCATTGTGTAATTCAGTAATCCAAGCGTCGAGGTTATGAGTTTATTAAGGATCTGGTCTATTTTTCAGCCAAGGTCTTGTGCCATATCAAGCGCCTTGTCCACGATTCGGCTTTCATCCACACTGTGTGTGGGCGATATTCCTTTAATATCCTCTCTATTCTTTTTGGACGGCGTTTTCTGGCTTCCTGAAGAGCTTGTTCTTTGTTTTTTTAAAAATTTTTTTGTAATCCCTTGCTCTTCCATTTAAAATTTAGCTATTTGCCAGAAGCGAACAGTTTCACGACTAACACCGCCATATCTTAGACCCAGTCCGTGGAGCAAGTACATGTAAGATACTGTGTCAGATGCTGTTGTACCTGGACTGTTGTTCATTGGTTAATATACTGTACGCGTGATGAACCACATGTGCCGGTTTTAATTGCCGAAGTCATGTACCGAACACCCAATAAAAACTTTTTTAATGACCACTTAACAAATTTATGAATGAGCCTGCCGAACTTGAGACGAAAACAAATCGGTTCCTATTTTGATTCCCCATTATCCCGATAGTTCTCCGCGAGCAAAAAAGCATACTTAGGCGCGGAATTTTTGAGTCTATAGATGACGATAGTTTTCATCTTAAAATATAAAAAGCAATGTTGGGACTTTAACATGTGGCATGTGTTAAGTCCAGCGAATGTTGTCAGTGCCAAGATATTTTCCCACCTATTTTAAAGCAAGTTTGAAGTTTGGATTTCTTGTAAAGCAATTTGTGACATATTCGATAGATTTTTTTCTTTTAAGTTTTAGCTTCTTATTCAACCTTTTGCCAGAATTACAAAACACCTCGTTCGCAATCATAGAAATTTGTTTTTTTTTGTAAAGCAATCTTTGATATATTTATTTGTTTTTTCTCGTGTAAATTTTAATTTGGAATTCAACCTTTTATTGAACACCGCATTTACAACCATTGAAATTTGTTCATTTTATGGTGGTGAACAATGAGAAGAAAAGTTGAGCAACAACATGCAAAAGGGAAGAGGTATACAATTTCATTTATTACTTACTTAACTGACTTTATAACCTCAGCCCACCCCAGCCCCTTGAAATGTACCTTTCATTGAACATTATTGAATATTATTATTACATGTAAGTCTTGACTCAGTACTTACTTTTGAACCTTCAGTTCCTTGTTCCACTCTTGCTGTAGTCTTGGTACTATTGTTGAAGATTTGTTATTAGCGGAGAGTTCCCATAGGTCACTGTCTTGCAATGGTATCTTATAGCCGGTGATAATCAGCCTGCAATAGGGGTCAATAAATGATATTTTCACATGTAAAAGTTTCAGTTTAATTATTATTCTGCCTAAACAAAGAATACAATTCTTTAAAAATAGATATTTACAAAGGAATGCCAGGTTTAAGCGTAACAATATAAAACTTACTTATGCAAGATCTACTGCACCTCCACTAAAACAAATGACAAATTTACTGTAAGTATTTAAGTTAAACAAGAAATTCCGGTATAAAAGGAATAACTCCGCCCCTGGTGGTAAATTTGAATTCAAAATATTGAATAGTAATGGCAGTCATTCAACGAACACTCGTCCGATTTTCCAGAATCTGTGTAATAGTTAAACAACAATTGTTAAAGATCTTGTTGCTAGCATTCTTTTATCGAGCTGGTCTGCTCGACATGTTGGTGACACAACAAACAGTTCGACTAGCCATTTTATCATCGCCAACAATAATAATAATAATAAGAAGAAAAACTTTATTAAAGTGTCTATTTCTTCAGCTTTTTATAAACTAATTGGGGACACGGGACCTACGGTTTAACGTCCTTATCCGAGAAGACGCGAAAGTCTAACCAACTTCTCTATCGCCTTCTTTTTTCTTTACTCCAACTTCTTCCAGAACAAGGTCTAAAAAGTTAACACCAGCATTAGCGTAGCTGTCTTAGTTGTCTCGATGGTGGGTGATTGACAACTGAGCTGAACGCTCAATTCATTTTCTACCGGAAGTTCCTGTTTAAGCTTTTAAAATATAATTTATTATGTATTTTTACATATTTAATGATGATCAGTAAACAAAAATGTTGCTAAACTTTATGTGAGTAAATTTCTTTATTGAAGACAAAATCATTCAGTATATCTAAATTCACTTTCTTAGGGAATCACAGGTCGAATACAAGTGGTTGTCAGTAATGCGTTCAACCTCTACTGTACAACTAAGGATCAAGCCCTGGGCTCTACACATTGACTGAGATTTGTTGATCTTAATCTGAATCCAAGGGTTTTTCTCCGGTTTTCCTTCCACTGCAAATTTGCTTTTCATCCAATTACACTGTAGAAAGGTTATTGTTCACACAAAGTCTCTAGTTCGATTCCCAGCTTGGCAGAAACAATTTGTACGAACTTCTTTTTTTCCAGCTAACTCACCTTTTCACCCTTTTAGCAGTTGTTACATGAGTGCTAGCGTCTGCAGGAAGCTAATCTGTGATGGATTATTGTGTCATTGTGGGACTCAAGGATTCTCATCAACTTTAAACTACAGAAACTGGAGATAAATGCCACTTACTGCACATGGGCCACTAGGTTCAGAAAAACTTCAGCTGCTGTATAGTACAGATAGCATAATAATACAAAGCGGACATAACCACAACAACCAGATTGCATGTGCAGTGTATGTCACAAAGGACATAATGAGCTAAGTGAAGATGTTGGGATTGAGGGAAACAGTGGTTCAGATGGCAAAAGTGAATGGAGCGACATTATATATTAAGAATATGTTGAGGGATAATGGGCTTTTTTTGAGAAAAGGGTTGAAGTTTAAAATCAAGGGAAAGAGGAAGCAATGGCAACTGAGGAAGAAATACAAAATGCAAGTAGAGAAGGAGAGCAAGAGTGTTAGTTTGAAGAAGGAGGAGGCTATGAATGAAGTGAGATGAAAAGCGTGAGTTGGAGAGAATGCTGTCAAAGTGGGGTAAATCTGGTCACCCCTGTTTACAAGGATAAAAACAAATCAAATTGGAATTGATTGATTGACAAGCCATGACATTAGCTGCAAAAAATAATTTACAGTATGTAACTCACCCTGTGAGCCACCAGAAAGTCAGTCGTGAAAAAATATTTGTCTTTTGTTCTGGGCAAGTTCTCTACGGGAATAATATATTCAATAATATATTATTAGAACAAGATAATGTTATGGAATGTTCACTGATGCTGCTTACAGGCTAAGAAATGGTGCTCTCTATCAAAGTCCAAATTGACAACAAGTAATAATCTCAAATTTATGTCAGTTCAAAGGTTTTTAGGGACTTTTAAAACAACAGGACTGTGTTATATAGTTTTAGTAATATATTAAGCCAGTTGATGCATGGTTGTATAAGTGACTCTTTTCTTCAATTTCTCTCTGCCACACTAAAACAAAGCAGTAGAGTTACCTCGTTAATTTTGGGTTTATTACAAAAAACCATTGCCCTACATAATATTCAGGCACAATATAATCAAAAAATTTAAAATCACAGAGTAGAAGAGTGTTTGCAATGAAGCATTTTTGCCTAGATACTAAAGCACAAAATTATATGGGGTAAATAAAAAAAAATGCTGGAATTCAATTTCAACACTTTTTTAAGAAATAACAGTTGAGAAAGGTTTGTGACTCATCAAAAGAGATTAAAAAAATGAAGTAACCCAAGATTTAAAGCTAAATAAGATGGATTGCTCTCAGATTTTTTAACTTTATGAATGGAGTCAAATAATAAATGCGAAAAACAACAAATTTTGCCTGAAACACAAGCTGTCTAAACTCTTTTATTTTACTTTCAACTTTTCATTAACATAAAAAACTTTATAAAGTATTTGTTTATCTATAGTATATAGAATGGAATTTTTATTAAGAAACCTGAAAAACTCGAGCTGAAACCACCCATTTCTTGCTGACATGTGCAGTCGATCAGCCACAGAACACAAATCTGCCCCATTGCATTATGGGGAAACCCGGATATTCTGCACTGGGAAATACCAGTGCCCACAAATGAAAGCTTTTTATATAGGTCTTCAACCAAACTAACATTTTGCACCAAAAGCTCTCTAGACGTTTTAGGCTTTCGATAAAACTAAGAGAAATGGAAAATGCAGCTGGCTGGGACTAAGGCAAACACTTGCTTGTAGGGCCCCTTTTCCATGATACAGCAAGCAGCCAATGCTCGAAGCTAGCAAACTGGCTTATTTTGCCATAACCACAGTGCCAATAAGCAGTTCTTCGATACTGGCAAGTTTTAAGCCTTCTCAGCCCTTGATGATGAGCTCAGGCACTCGAGATTTACCCAAAAATGCCAAAAATGGCATTATTTTGGCGGTTTTCACCTGAAACCGCCCGTCAGAAAAAGATTTGAAAAACGATGCATGTGGTCACGTGACTAACGTTTACGTGTCATCACATACACAGGCCATACCCAGTCCCTCAAGTTTAAATAAAGGAAAAATTAGAGATTTTATAGGACGTCCCCTCTGCCCCCAAAAACTTCTATTTCGTACATTTTTTTAGGTTAAGTCCCGCCTTAATCCTCTACACTGAACAGGCACACTTACCCTTTCAAGGACACTCTTCTCATGTGGTACATCAGGGAAGTACTTCATATCAACATCACTATTAATCATTGAAAGACATAAGTGCTTCCCCTCATCCAATGCTAGCAACCTGAATATAAATTATCATAATTTTTAGTATTTTCAGATTAAAACAGGCTAGACCAAATTTTCAGTGTGAAAACAAAAGGCAAGGATCTGACAGACCCTCAATTTTCCCAAATGCGGATGAGGTATGAGAGATGTAACTATTAATGACAGGGTACCCAAGTAGACATGCTTTGGGCTATAGGAGTAACACAGGGTACCCAAGTAGACATGCATTGGGCTATAGGAGTAACACAGGGTACCCAAGAGGACTGTCATTTGTGTAGCTATAGTTTATATCAGCAGTAGCTACTTTGTCATGGTTCCATGTAAGAGTATGAGGGATGTAACTCATAACCAGAGGGTACCCAAGTAGACATGCTTAGGCTATATGAAAACAGTAACACAGGGTACCCAAGAAAACAGTCATTTTGAAATTAAAACAGACTACAGATAAAGCATTTGATCTATAACCCTCACCAAATGCAAGAATTTTATTGCTGTTACTAAACATGGTCCATTTCTAATTAAAATTTTGTGTACTAGCTTAATCAAACACATTAAATTTAACCACAATCTTTATAGACTTTATCATGCCTAATTATAATTAATGTTAACAAAGTGAGTGCTAGTAAAGACTATTCTAATTAGCCCCTAGCTTAAAATGAAATATGCAAAACTAAAGTTTTTGTAAGTACAGTATCAGCTTACTGTTCATCCGTAAGATCTCTCCTCAAAGGAGCAACACAGGTACTTGGGATGAAACCTTCCTCTTGTGTCGCATGTGACCTGACTAGCAACCACCAATCAACTTTATCCTTCAACACCTCAAATCTTTGACCTTTACACACAGTCAGACTCTTCCTAGATGCTTCAGTCGTACTGGTGGTAGGTATGTCTTCATCATTGTCTGATTCATAGTCAAACAGTGCAATGACTTGTAGCTTGGATGTTTTTTCAGGCATCGTTTAATGATTACTGTATTGTCTCTAGGCAGATCACTACAGAGAATTAAGAAGTCAACGTTTTACAAGGTTGACAGGAACCAAAAAGGTAAAAAATTAATTTACGTAAACATACAAAACTTTTAAGTTTGACTCTTTGTTATAGCCACTTTACAATCGCATTTTTAATGATTCTTTTTATGATCAAATAGAAGAGGTAGCAATGGGGTCTCCCTTGGCACCAGTCCTTGCCAACTTATTTATGGGACACCATGAAAGGGAGAAAAATTATATTTTATAGGCGTGATGTGGATGATACATCTTGCTTATTTGACACGGAGGCTGATGCTAATAGTTTTCGTAATTTTATTAATTCTCAACATCCTAATATTAGTTTCACGATCGAGAAAGAAGTCGATCGCAAGTTAGCTTTTTTGGACGTTCTCATAGACTGAATAGTTCTTCTTCTGTCATCACAAGAGTTTATCTTAAGAAAACGTATAAGGGGTCTCTTGACTAATTTCCTTAGTTTCACGACTTTTTCTTATAAAGTAGGCCTTGTTAGAACACTGGTTAATTGAGCTTATATATATAAGATCAATAACACATGGGCAGGTTTTCATAAGGATGTATTAAATCTCTTAAACATTCTAAAGAAAAATTTAATTCCATCCTAAAATAAAAAAATAGGCAGTCGATAACTGCATGTGGCTACTGCTGTAATTATTTAGAATGTTGTAGTAAAACAAATCATACTCAAATGACATAATTATTGT
>JAOBRB020422442.1:0-10034 GCA_027575285.2 Zoanthus pulchellus | reverse complement strand
GAAAGCCAAATAATCGTTTTCATACAAAAAATTGTTCAAAATGGCAAAACCTCCCAGTAGTCAGAGGGTTAAACACCATCAAAAATTAATTTTAGCATCATTGAACTTCTTAAATTTCAGGATCATTAAAAAATTTTTTTATTTATTTCATTTTACAATACATTTCAATACAGCAACACTATAGAAATACAAATGATGAATTACAACATTTTCATTTTTGCTATTGTTGCATTGATACATTTTTAACTGGAGCACAGTAAGGATTTGTCCTACATCAATTAACTAAAACGTAACACTTTTTCAATGTTAGCAAAAAAAGTACTGTAGTTCTTACATATGTACCATTATTTGCTCATATTTTTAGTTTGGCAAATATGATTCGATAATGAAGGGCACATGCAGATAAACAGTTTTATCATTATTATTAGATTTCTGTGACATGCTTAAAATAATTTTCGTGTGTATTTCTCAACATTTTGAATGTAACTTCAAGAGGGGGAAGGCTAAGAAAAGTGTTTTCCAACACATCTTTTGAGGTATCCGAAGAAAGGTCTTCATTAATAAATGACAGAGCACAAAATATCATATCATGTCTAAATAATAAGTTGATATGCAGATTTGACAAGAGATAAGACAAGTAGATAAGACAACCTTCAGAAACCACTGTTGTTTGCACCTGGAAAATTTTTTGTTTTAAATTGCACTTTTCACACTTTACACACTTTACATATTGCTGCTCTTTGACTATTCTGTTGCACTTGATGCAACAGAAATCAAGTTGTGAATTCAAGATTCTTATTATTTCACCACTTTCAATTTCATTGACAAACTCACCAAATCGTTGGTGGGACTGCAAGCTTTTCTGTGTAGGGCTGACATTAATTATTTCCAAATCATCCTTGGCAGGGTTTATAAAATGGTCACCATTTGCATTTTTTTGAGTCAAAAAGTTTTGAAATGGTACTGTAAGTGCTTCCTTCTCTGACTTTATGAATGTCGTCTTGCCAAAGCACAATCTTTATTGCACCATGGGTATCAACCAAGAGGGCTTCAGTCTTGTTTAATTCTCCGTTTGCAGTGACAACTTGACTTAGCGGTTGTGCGTTCATATCTTGGGCTTTTAGGCTTAACAGCTGTGGTACAGATACAGAGTTAATATTTGATAAATTAAATTGTGTGGGAACCTCTGTCTTTTGGAACAGAATTTCTTGCTTGTCTAGTGGATTTATTTCCACAGTGTCATTCGTTAAGATATCAGATGGTCCAGGAGTCTTGTTTGATACAATAATAAACCTCTAAATTGTACTGGGGTAGTCTCTTCTTCATATTGTGTAATTAGTTTCCATTTTTGTGGCGAAAAGCACACAGCTCTTATGTTGGTATTGGACTCTATATGAACCCTGAACTCAAAATATTTTTTTCTTGGGCCCCAGTTTCATTGGTGATACATTGAGTATGTATCCGGTGATGATCCTATCATCCTTATTTGCTTGCATTGTCTACAAGAAAAAAGCTATGTTATTATATTTTGCAAATTCAGACCTCTGAAAAAGCTCTAAAAATTATTAGGTTATAGGAAGGAATTTTTAACACCAAATTGTATCAATAGACTACTTAATTGTATGATGGATAATTGTTTTTTTTCATACTTACAATAAAGAGATAGTTTACAAAGTTGCACAATTTGTACAATAATAGTTGTTATATACAATCACCCTAGAACAAGAGTGCGATTTTGTTCACGTTAAACTTTTAATGTAGATCAGTTTAACTTATTATTGACAACTGCAATCTTAGAGGTCACTAGAAATAGATTGTAAATTTTGATGCATAATTTTGTTTAAAGGGTATTTTTAATAGATATTGGAACATATATCTTAGTGTGTTGCGCCTTCTTGAGTCAAGAGTTTTGTAGTTTCTTAGTGAGTGGGATACCGGTGTAGCTAGTGAGCTGTGAATTGCGTGTTCTTTGATATTAATGTTATAAGCAGCTTTACCATTTGGTGCATTTAACATTGTTTTAACCTCATTGAAATCACTTCCAACTCTGAAGTTGTAATACTTCAGTGCTGCCTGAAGTGAGATATGACTTGCCTACCCCAGCCCCTCCACTAAGGAAAAGGTAGATAGGTTTGTCATTTTTTTTATGTGATGCATTATATAGTAGAAAAATTCTTTTTGTTCATTATTTAATTTCTGTACCATTTGTCTCATTATCTTGTAACTCATTTAGTACCAGCTGGTCCTGCACATTTGACGCAGTAGATGGGATTCCTATTTCTTCAGATAAGTCATAAATTTCATTTAAATCATTCCTGGTTGCAAGTCTTTTATGCCTTCAGCATCATCTTTTGATTCTTCATCTAGTGTATTTTTGCAATGCTGTCATAGATTGTATTATCTTCTTCATCAACATTGCTCAACTGATTTTCAGGTTCATCAAGGTCTTCACTGCAAACAGCCTATTGATACTTTTGTTGATCAATAGTCTCTTTAAAAAGCAAATATTTCTGTTGTTTTGAAGAAAATTCACCAAGTAGGTCTTCTTCCTCATTCCTCCATGATGTGAACAACATGATTAAGTCGCGATATTGGTTTTGCAGATCAGAATCTTTGTTATAAAACACAACTCTTATTACCCTAGGTTTAGTTCTCTTTTTGTATTTCTGGTATTTTCTTCCAATTATTTTTCTCATAAGTCTTGTTCATCATCATTTTGTTCATCATTACATGTCTCAAGTGGTAAGTCGTCTATATCAGTCCGTTTTGACCTTTTAACATAAGCTGAATTACATAAGTGATACCAGGCGGCCCAGTCAGCTAATGTTATATGTTCAAGCACTAGAGGCCTCTTTGTGTATCTCTTCAAAACTGCTGAACAGTGAATACATCTTCAGAATCATCTTCCAGTGCAGTGAGGTCATCAGTATGCTTCAAAAGCTGTACTCTAATTTCAGGGGGTGAGTATTAACAAACACAACTTGACGGAAGGATTTTCTCATTGGAAGCTGAAAGAGAATATGTACTGCTTCTTGTGCACTTTTATTTAGTAATTTTTTTTTTTGCAAATATCTGTTACTTTCTGTTTTATATTACTGTTTCTTTTCCTTGCTTCTTCACATGCTTTTTGTAAAAGTTCTCACTCATTCCTTTTTGTGCTTTTGAGATGTATGATACAATGTACATTGCACAAGCATAAACATGTCCATATTATTTGCTCTCCATGCTTCGAGGCAAGCTGGATTATAGTGATTAATTCGCAACTCATTAGGTTGTCCTTGTAAGAAAACTGTGGTACATTTGAGAGATGATCGTATAGCTTAAATATAATTGTCTTCAGTAACGTTCATTTTCCCAAGTAGTACACCAATTGAAATATCTTCCCCTTCCTTCATATCATTGAGGTATTTATGGATTGATTTCCAAGTGTATCCCTGTGTTTTTTGCTACATTTTAGTTCAAATTTACTCTCAAGAGGGTACAAAATATTTGTTTGCCTCATGGGAGGTGGTGGATAATTTAAACTACACTGTGCTTTGGACTTCTTGCGACATGTATGTGAGTGTTTGTGGCATTATCTGTTCAAAAGCTTTAACAACTGCCAATTGTCAATTGGTTTTGAGCAAGTAATTATATTATCAATAAAGGCTGTCACTTTTGTTTGTTATCATCATCAACACCAAACTTAGGTGCATTTTCTAAAGCGGGGACGGAAAGAACGGAAGATTTCCTTTTTCTTCTTTCTCCGTTTCTGCTTCCGTTGCTTCAATTCTTTGTGAAAACAAAACACAACACAGACGCAAGGAATGTTCTCTCATCATTTTATCTTTAGCCAATCCAAGACCTCGTTCCAGGGTCGAACCAAACTCAGGTCCGGCTACCAAATGCAAGGTGGCAACCGATGTTGTTTTAATTCTTTGGATAGTGATTTTCATTCTCAGGAGAAGGAGACGCCGTTCGTTGCTTTCAAAACAACGAAAGAAGAAGCGTTTTTGGGTGAGAGAGATTTTCCGCAGAAGAGAAACGCAAGGAGACTTTTTAATCTTGTGAAAGAATTGTGTTTGTCTGATCGCGAGTATTATTTCAGGTAATTATGTAACAATTGAAGGAAGAATAAAAAATAAATAGGATGTGAAGTTTCGCGATTCTTACTTAAATATTTATTTTATAAAGTGCTGTTACGAAATTCCTTGCGTCTCTGTTGTGTTTTGTTTTTACGAGGAACGGAACAGCAACGGAAGAAGTGTTTCATTCTTACGTTTGGTCCTCCGTCCTTGTTATGCTTGCGTGCGGTTCGTTTTCACGAAGACATAACTGACATAAGAACTTTTCCGTTTATGCTTCCGACGTCTACGTCGCTCGTGAAAACCAAGTTAAAGAGATGCAGTACCCAATCGTCCTATTGCAAACAAGTCTTTTTTTGCTTTCTCAAAGTATGGAGGTAACCGTCTTAAAGTCCTCAAGAACTTAAAACCCTCATCAAGGTGGATTAATCTTTCTACTACTCCTTCTTGTTTTACTATACTGGCATTAATTGCTGTATTATTTGGTTTACATTTTTTGAGTGCTATCTGAGATTTTTCTTAGATAATTTTCATTTGAAGTTTCTTCGTTTTAAAGAAAATGATCTCAACACACACAGCAGCTATTCTGTCTGATCTTCTCAATTCTGACTTACAGATGTCACTAAAGTGTACAGGAGTTAATCTTTTCTCGTTTTCCGTGCGTTTTTTTCCCAAACATATTCCTGGATGTATGCCAGTTCTTCTGAGAACGTATCCCTGAAAACACTGAGTGGTTTACTGCCCTCAGCTGGTTCAAGATTGAGAAAATCTGTTGATGTTAACATGGTGTCTGTTACACCCATAGAAGATTCAGCTTCATCTTCACTCCAGCAATCACTGTCATTACACTGCTTTGCTTCACAATTACTATCAATATTTATTGTCTCGCAATTTACATGTGAGAATTCGAACTCTGGATTACAGCAACTGTCATTATAAACTGAAGTTTCACTTTGTTTTAGGTATAGCCAATTTTCTAACTGAGCAATTCCTTCATCTTTGTACAGGGCACTGTTGTCTATAAGCCACTTCGCTGCTTGAACTACATGAGGCCGAACATTCAAAGAATAAGCAGAACTTTTGAACTGCCATTTCCTTTTTTAGTTAACTTTTTTTGTACCTGCCTCACTAGATGTTTACCTACTCCAACAATGGTTAATCTCCAAAGGTTTTCTTTTGTTTTTTTAATCTTTAGACTCACGGTCCAGTAAATATAAACCTTTACCGTAACTATTCATCACTGCTATAGATCAAAGATGTCTTACGAATCAGAAAATCTCGGGACTGCAATGCAGCATTGTCAAATCTATGCCAAAAATGATTTTTAACACTGTCACCACAGACAGATTGATTGATAATTCGCTGCCAAAACAGAAATGGAGACAAAAGTCGCTTGGGGAGAATTTTATCAAAAAGTCGAGAAACCAGTTGTTGACTCTGAGATTCATATACTGCATGATTGGCAATTGATGCAAACAGTATTGAAAACTGTCACAACGGACAGTTCATTGGCTCGTTCGCTGCCACAACCGGCTTCACAACAAAAATGATTTGGGCTGAATTGTATCCCAAAGCCGTACAGCCCACAATAGCCAACGGGTCTCATTTTTGATAGGCAATTGAAATAGTTGTCGTCTCAAGAAAAACTTTATATAATTCGTATACTGAGATATATGCACGCGGAGGTCAACTTGCAACTAAATCCATCCGGCAATTAATTGATATTTTTTATTGTCCAATCCCAAACACAAAATGAATAACCAACAGTTTCCTCCATCTGATCTAAGTAAAAAGGCGCGAAACTAAGAAAATTTCAAGGTCGCATTTTTATGACTGGTTGTAAAATTTTAGTCACAGGTTAACCGCAAATTTGTGACTGCTGTTTAAGTTTTAGTCGCAAAATGAAATATTGAGTTACAAATGTGACCGTATCTGTCGCAATTTCGAGCCCTGCTTAAGCTTTGAAAGCAGTGATATAAATTACACAATCTCATTGACATATCTACCTTCGAGACAATTCAGTAGCAATAGTTGGTATCATTTGTAGCTACATTATCATGATTCTATGAAAGAGCATTCAGACTTGTAACTATAAAATGCACCAATGAACTTTGTATTTTTTGAAGTTAGATTTAAGGTAGAGGACTATCTATAAACAATGACAATATAAACCATATAAGTTATCACTAGTATGCATCAATTTTAAAAGATGCAGCTCCAGTGGATCATTTATATAGTTACTGTATGGATCTCAAGCAATTAATGAAGCAGACCAGGAGGAAAAAGAAGACTGGTATCAACAGTTTCAATCAACCATCGTGAAAACACCCCAACACGATGTGATCATGATTATTGGGGGCACGAATGCTACGATAGGGCCTGACAACACCGATCAAGCCCAAGCAAAAGTAACCCATGCTGTGGAGATATGGTTAAATTCTACTTGCGAAATGATTGCTTTGTAGAAGGAACCATATTTTCACACAAGAATATACACAAGCTGACATGGAAATCCTCCGATAGATGTACTATAAACCAGATCGACCATGTGGTCGTTAACGTTAAATGTTGCTGTTTCCTTATGGATGTAAGCTGCTTACCATGGCGCTAACGTAGGTAGTTCCTTCGCCTAGTCATAGCAGAGGTTAGTCTTAAGCTGCAGAAGGCTTATACACAGTTGAAAATCAAAACCAGAAGGCAATTTGATACCACCAAACCTCAGATACTAAAGATTTAGAAGGAGTTTTTCCTTGAACTTAGAAATCGTTTCAGTGCTCTAGCCGATAAATCATGGGTCAGTGAGGACAACGACAGAAACAATGATGACTCTGAGAGCCAGACAAAATAGAATAACATCAAGAGAACATACAAGGAGGCAGGGGAAAAGATTCTTAAATTTTGGAAGAATGGCTTACGCCAGTTACATGGAATAGAACAGAGGAACGGAAACATCTGAAGAAAAAGCTACTTATACCAAATATTCACGTCTCTGAGAACACTTTTATAGAGAGTACAGGGTGAAGGATGGAGAGGTTAAGAAAAGTGCAAGAAAGGAAAAGTGATCCTTCGTGGACAACCTGGCAAAGACAGCTGAGAAAGTAGCCATGTGTGGAAAACTGTGCACGGTATACAAGATCACCAAGCGATTGTTTAGGAAAGGTAACAAAAGTGCCTTCCCCGTGAAGGACAAGGATGGAAAAGTATTAACAACAGAACATGTACAAGTTTTAAGGTGGTTTCAGCATTTCCAAGAGGTTGTTAACAGACCAGAACTTGATGAACTAACCAATCCCCCTCCAGCGAACATCGACCTGGAGATTGATACATCAGTACCATCAGCTGTTGTGGTTAGAAGTCTCATGAAAAACATATAGTCGAGCTAAGCCCCTGGCATAATCTTTGGAAGTAACGTTTTCTGTCCTTTCTCCTAAACAGAATGGAGATAGGCATCTATGGAAAGCTGCGAGAGGAACATGCAGCACTCCAGAGAGGTAGAGTATGCAGTGATCGGATTTTCACAGTACGAAACATCTTTGAGCAAAGCCTGGAACGGAATACCTCCCTCTAAATGTCAACTTCATTGGCTTTAAAAAAGCTTTTGAAAGCATTCACAGAGGTAGCCTTTGGATCATCTTAAGAGTATATGGCCTTCCTAAAAAGATAGTCAGACTCATCAGCCAATTTTATAACCGATTTGAATGCAGCATTATTTTAAATAACTTAGGCTCATACAACTTCAAGATGAAGTCCAGTGTCCGGCAAGGATGTGTTCTGTAAAGAAATAATGTTTAAAATTAAGTTGCTCTCAATTTCTATAGTAAGTTTGCACATGAATATTTTGTAACGGAATCTCTACGGTACGTTCATCAGCAAGTAGAAACAATAATTTCCTATCGAAATCAGCTCTCGAGAAATAGACTTTAACCCACACGCAATTATCAAAGGTAGCCGCAAGTGAACTACTACAAAGGTTACTGAAGATACACATGTTCTTAAGGAAATCTTTTTGTATAAAATACAAATACGCTAAATTAGAAGTAGTTACAAGATCACTGAAGCTGAGCAAGAATATCTTAGCATATAAATGTACTGTGCTCCGAAACCGTGACGGCGTCATTTCAGCTTATACATTAGAATAGACCCACAAGGGACTTACCAAAAAGGTTCCTGCAGGGATTTACGTGGAGTAAACATGCATTTTAAATAACAAATGTATAGAAAATCAGATAATCTTTCCATGAGTTGAGTTATTTTGAACGTCCGTGAAGTTTTTCAATTTGAAATTTCTGTTAGTGAAAATGGCGTCGCTCACGTGACTCGGAACTAATCTTGACCTGGAGTGAGTTGCTAAGTAACGCTACATGTAAATGAGCTTAGGCTATGACGTGTAGAACCGTATGTACAAAAAGTCTTGAACATAGTTGCTCGGGGTTTTTACATCTCAACCACTGTAAAGATAACTTCTATTCCACCTCGTCAATAAATTCTTGTGCGTCGCCATCTGTGTTCCTCTCATCTTCTGCAAACCGAGTTTCCCCACTACTGGCGACGTCACAGTTCTATAAAAAGAAATAAGAGAAAAAAGGGAAGGATGTGTTCTATAACCAATGCTCTTTCTGATAGTCATTGACTGAGTCCCAAAGAAGAACAATATTGAATAAAGCCAGATGCATCCAGTGGACACTGTTATCCAAATTAGAGGACCTAGACTTTGGAGATAATCTGGCTAAAATCTTCCCAAGAGCACATCTCCTACAGGAAAAGTCCAATCAGCCTTGGAGCTCCTTTGCTAAGATAACATGAGTTAGCATCAATACAACCAAGACCGGGGTAATGTAAATAAAATAATGCACAAAGAGCACCAAATAAAACCATGAATGGTGAAGGGCTGGAAAATGTCATCAGTTCGCTCAATGGTCCTGGTAAAGACATCAAAGTCAGATTTGCGAAGTCCCGTGGTTCCTTTGCCAGATTAAATCAAGTATGGAAATCGAACCAGTACATCCTGTACAACAGCAATGTAAAATCTGTTTTACTGTTTGGCTCTGAGTGCTGACAAGTGATTAAAGAAGGACACAAACAAGATCGAGTCCTTCCACAACAGCTGTTTGAGGAAAATCCTGAGAATATTCTAGCCGAATAGCATCTCTAATAGAGATCTTTATGAGAGAAGAGGGTCAAACAACATTGTGGAGGAGATCAAACTGCAAAGTTTAAGATGGGTAGGACGCGTTTCAGGATGAACCGAAGCCGAACCCCGAAGTCAACATTGCACTGGACACCACCTGAAAAGGGAAAGCCATGGAGGCCAAAATTCACCTGGCGCAGGACAGTAGAAGCTGAGTTGGTAGGGATGGGCATTGCCTGGAATGAGACTCAAAAGATTGCAAAGAATAAAGCCAGATGGAGAGGTGTTGCTGCCTTTCTTTTGCCCCACATGGGAGCAGTGAGCCTAATGATAAAGAAATGAGTGAACAAAGCAAAGAAAAAACCCTTCTAAAATATTGTTTAAAACAAGTTAGTTTTTTGGCAAAGCTAGTTGCAATGCTGTTACCTGGAAAGCAAAAGCATTGGATTTGTGTGATTAAGCAACAAAGAGAAGAAAGGGGTATGATGAGGAAAGTCCTGAAGAAAAGAAGTGACCTACTGATTGATGAATAGATAAAAACTGCCAAAGATTTAAATTATATTTAGGATGTCAGCAGAATGCTTCTCCGTACATGAACAAGACAAAAAAGTAAAATTATTTCTGATTAAGATACTAACGGAAAGAGATGAGCATAAGGAGAAGATGTTGTCACTGGTTTTTCTTATAATTAGTGTAGAAGACGCAGATTAATGAAAGATTTTGAAAAGGCAGTTGTGATAGCTAAAACTAGCTAAATCCTTATATGAGCCTAGTGGCCCATGGGGCCGGCGCTTATCTCCGGTTTCTGTAGTGTTAAGCGGATGAGAGTCTTTGACTCCCCC
>JAOBRB020422168.1:0-10037 GCA_027575285.2 Zoanthus pulchellus | reverse complement strand
TAACTTCGGTTTATAATTAAGAATACATTAAAGTTTAAAAAACTTCAAAAAAAAAATCCGTGTCATATACACTTTAATAATAAACCCTAACTCTATTGTTTCACTCGTAATTGTATTGTCGGGTTAGGGTTAGGGTTTATTATCAATAATAAAGCACAAAATCTTACAAGAAAATCTTTAGGGGGGGGCGTCTTCTATATTACATCCAGGTATTTTAACTTTATAATGCGTATTTATGGAGTTGGTACCCTTATGAGACGGTTTCAATCCAGCAATAATAGCAAGCAACCGACAAACAAATTGAGCTTAAAAGCATAAAAAAAAATAAAAAATAAAAAAAAATTTAATAAAAGCATAAGAAGAAAAAATTTCCGTTATCGAATATCTTGCGGAAGTAAAATTTCTGATGCTCTGTATGTAAGTCGTTCCGCATGAGGTATATTGGGGAAACGTAATGACTTTCTAACAAAACACATGTCTTCAAATTTTCATCATTTTCAAAATAAATATGTTCAAAATTTCATCACTTTGTTCCATTAAGTTTTATAAATTTAGAAACAGATCTTGTTTACATGTATTTACTTTTGAAAAAACGTTTGCTTATGTCATTTTGTGAGACTCCAACAGACTTTAATTTATTTTTGTCTAAAATAGCTGGTAGTCTACGATGTCCAACGATCTGGATAGACCTAAAACGACAGTCCTATATGGTCCTTTTTCATTTCTGATCATACTTCCTCAGAAACATTTGTAAGTTAAATGTTAATGACGTAGATTGTGACCTAAGCAAGAATCCACCAATCAATCAAGGTTGGAAAAAGTCACAACTTACCTCATCAATACTTGCATCAACCTTTCCTAGTTTGTCTTGCTTCGCTTCTTCCGTGTTGCCTCCAAAGAATGAACGACCCCCGCCGGGTTTTTCTAACTGAAAAAAAACATATATTTATTAAAAATCGAACAGCTTTTTTTATAGAGTAATGTCAAAAACAACGTCCTCCACCTTCAACTTTTTACGAAAATAATTCTAAACTGATAATATACAGTGGTTCCCTTATTCTGATAATAAAATCTATGTGAAGAATCGTCCGGATACCGTAAATTTCTTTAGTAATTCTTTTAAGTTAAAATAGCTGTATTTCGTTAAACTGTTCATTCGTTTAACATCAAACTTTGGGATTTTGCTATTCATGGCGAGGTCTTTCTTTATATACTAGTCATATTTTGTACGTATGAGAATTAAGGGACTTGTACTCAGGCTCTCCCGGTATGAAATGTGGCAATGGTAAAGCTAACAATTTTTATCGCTCGGGTTCACACAGAAAACACGAATTGTAAATGTTGGCACTCACTGACAGCTGTTTCGGCCTTTTTGTCTCAACTGCACGGCAGATATAACAAACAGTCTCAGATTCCCAGAATTTATTAATACAAACCTTTAGATCCGACAAGGATGAGGAGGACTGGTACGAAATTTCAAGGCGCGCATGCGCTTTTTCCAGTAAAATCGTTGTCGAGAGGACGAGTTTTTCATGAAAGCATGTCCTCTCCACAACGAGTTTAAGTGTATATCATATACTATATGACATACTTTCTTCTTTTTGTTTTCTAGTAATTTGATATGTGTATAGAATCACTATAGTATCAAAAAGTCTTAATAATATTCATAAACAAGTGTTTTATAGGTCGTAGTATTCTTTACTTTTGTTGAAAAAATAACCGGGGAATTGGCTTCTAATTCACTTCCTGTGACGTCAAGTTGCTTACTTCGCGGAACCACGAATTGCTTGAGTACGTTTATTTTACTAGCTTATCATTCCAACCTGGTGCCATTGCGTGCTCCAGCAACACACCTTCCACTTTTCTTCCTAAACTTTTCTGTGGCCATGTTGATAGTGTTTCGGGCAAAAAACATGACGTCACGGCCGTGCGATGCCAGTGGACCTTTTTTGCGCTCAAAACGCGTATTTCAACAACAACATCAATAGTTTATTTCACCTTGGACTTGCACATTAGAAAGAAAAGAAAAATTAAAATGTGGCAAGGTGCTGGCTAACCGGAATAACCATAAAGAGCTATACAAAATCCTTTTAAAAAGACGACATACCAGAAACAGTAGAAAGTATTTTTGTGTCATATGCACTTTAAGACATTGTACGCGCGCTTGAAATCTTGTACTCGCCCTCAAATCTAAAGGTTGGTTTGGAATGTTTTTTTTAAAAAAAACTGCAAACGGGTTTCTGAACAATCATAAACAAATCTTTATCTTCTCATGCTGCGAGAATTTTGCACTACCCCGCTATATCAACTATATTTTATTCCTGTCCAGAGTTATTTCACTTTTAGGACACCAGCTCAATCTTATGATAAACATACCTCTTCTTTCTCCAATTTCTTTCTTTCCAACTCTTCGAGTGTCACTTCATACTCCATTTGAATTGTGTCTCTATGTTTTAGAGCGCTCTGGAAAAGACATAAAAATCACATGCAATTGGATTCTCACACCAGTTTTGTAAAAGTATTGCCGGTTTGTTATTAATTTAAAACATTTTAAAAGAAGTTATTTTTTATTTCTATATCCACTTACTCTTTAAAAACAACATACAGAAACACAATTGACTGATCAGAAGTCAATTCATCTAATCTTAAATCCAAATTACTGAATCCAGTTTACAAAATCCAGAGCCCAATATAGAGAGTAATTTATAGAATTCAGGGATGTGGAAATATGTATTTTGGTCACTTGTCCTGGGCAAGTAAATATGAAAAATCTACTTGCCCGGTCCCCAAATCAACTTGTTTTTTTATTGTTTGAGTTCCACTTCATTAACTTCATCTGTTAAGTTTGAATACTGATAACTTTTCTCCGTAATTACGCCGATATTAATTTTTCTGCTTTCCGGAATTCAAGGCGAATTTCGCTGATTAAAGAACAATACTTTCGCATAAGGTTGTTAATAAATTCGCTACAGTGTAAATACGACGAAATACGGCAAAAATGACAAAAATTCAGAAAATCTCTCCGTAATACGGCGTTATTACGAAACAAAACTTTAGAGCACTACTGTATTGCAAGTTTAGACCCATGAAAAAAACTACTTGTCCATGGACAACTAAACAGCAAAATTTCACTTGTCCGGGTCCCCAACGTAACGAGTCGGGTAAGTCGGGCATACGATTTCCACACCCCTGGAATTCATTTTAAAGAATATACCATAAGGTACAAGTGCGTGCTAGGTGAAATGCTTGCGGTGCTGATTGCGGTTGTATAGCCAAGGCGATTACTGGCAGTTTTATAGTTAGGTTGCAACGCACACTTGATTCGGTTTGTTTCAAAAATGATTTGAACATTTTACCGAATAGTTGTTTTATGAATAGACTTGCACCCGTTTTGATAAGGAAGCTCTTTTCACTAAAACAGCAGATGTGCATAGCTACATAGCTCAAATCGATTTCATTTTTACGAACAGGTTCATGTATGTATGTATGATTGCTTGTCAACAAGTTTGTAAAACCATACCAAGAGAAACTTTAAGCAACAATTGCGAACGTTACTGAAGCAGATACGTGAAAATGTAAACGATATTGTTGTTGATGAAATAATATCGCGGTTGTCCTTTCCCCTTAGTGTTTAATATATAAGGCCGATATAACAAAATATTTAAACGTTTAAAACAAATTTAGGAATGTACTGCAATACTTAGTTATTTCTTCTTTTTTTATCAACTCCTTCATGCATAATTCACACCAGTAATGACATGTAGGGTAGTGAAGCAAGCTGAAATGTTAAGGGGTTGATAAAAAAATAAGGGCAATAAATTCTTTGTTGTTGTTGTGTAAAACAGTTTGTTTTATTTCACTTATTGTTTAGGTCCTAGTAGCTGTTTTATGATTCTTAACTTAACATAAAATGATAAGAAATGAATATATGCTAATTAACAATTAGACCTCGACGCCGCATGGACTTCGAGGAAATATCCCATAAGGCCGAAGGCCGAATAGGCTATTGCCTCGTCAGTCCTTGAGACCGAAAGGTCTAATTGTTTTAGTATTTTCCAACATATTGAGCCAAAATTTTATATAAATACATGCTAATTTGAAGATGCTACACAAGTAATTTTTTCAATTGGCAACTCTCGTTTGTGTCCGTAAAAAATCTATGAAAAAGTAGCAATATGTCTGTTTTCTAATGATAGTATCTTATCATTGGATATTTTCCTTCCATGCTTAGTACCTTTTTTTGTTTTCTCGGGTATTGAATAATCTAGAAGTTCTTATAAACAGTTATTTGACAATTCCACAAAACGCAAGTTTTCTCAAACTCGTCACCTCGGACTATCACGAATAACCCGAGTTTAGGGAGCAAATCAGATTGTAGTATGTGTAATAGCCCTTATTTTGGAAAATACTGATCTAAAAATACTCAGCAACTCACAGTAAAATACACAACGATTGCAGTCCAAGTGAAGATAGAAACTTAAGCAAAGGAGAATCGGATCCCAATCCATGGAAGACCGCGTCGACGTGACGTTAAAATGAACTAGGGTGTTTATTGTTTTAAAATAACAGAATAAAATTTATGCTTTCTTTCCACGCAGAGATTTGCACGTGATCAACTAAGCTGAAGCCATACAACAAGTAATGATATATTTTGTTCTCAGTATTGTCCAATCTAAACATAAAACTCTTCTTCTGTTTAATGTCAGTAAGCTTTGAAAGCTAAGCTAAATCCTTTTACGAGCCTAATGTTTCATGGGGCCGGCGCTTATCTCCGGTTTCTGTAGTGCTAAGCGGATGAGAGTCTTTTACTCCCCCTGGACGGGACACTAATCCATCGCAGGTTAGCTCCCATCAGAAGCTGGTACTCATTTACCTACCCAGGAAGGATGGAAAGCTGAGTTTACTTAGGAGGAAAAGAAGGTTACACAAATATTCGAACCTGGGCAAAACACCGGGATCGAACTTGGGACCTCGTCTGTCATTAGTGTTAATTGAAAATCTCGGGCGATGATTGGTATGTTCATGCAGATGATCTGCCTTATGTCATTTGCGGGCCGATTTTGACAGGAACCTATATTGTTACAGCAATGGTTACGGAAGTGCTTATTTCGACAGCACTATTGCCCACACAAAAACATAATTAAGTTTAAAGAATCCAGAATCCAGTTTACAAAATCCATATTCCAGTTTAACAAAGAATCTAGAATCTAGTTTACTGAATTAAAATACACAGTTTCCAGAATTCGGTTTACAAAGCCAAAAATTAAAGAATCCAGAAACCAATTGATAGAATCCAGCATTTAGTTTACAGAATCTATAATCATCCATTTTGCAGAATCCAGAAAACAAGATAGTGTTTGAAGACACCATGACCTAGTAAATAGAATCCAAAATCTAGTTTAAAGAATTTAGAATAGGATTTAGGAGCCCGGTTTACAAAATCCGAAATCTAATTCATAGACCCAGCGTCCATTTCATAGAATACCAATATTTCAATGAATCGATCATCTTGGTATCAAGTTTACTGAATCTAGTTTATGGAACTAATAGTATATAATTCAATCAATGAAGCCCAAAACTTAGATAAATGGAACGACAAAACAAAGTGACGTGTAGAGTGCTTTCAATAAGCATCGACGCCCGACGATGAGCGCTGGCTACTTCTCTCCTAAATTAAAAAAGTTAAAGAAAGTGATACTTTCAAACAAAATTAAAATTTATTTTCATAACCTTGGTTGTACGTTTTCGAGATTAAGGTCAGGAGGCCTTATTGCCCATTGTGATGTTGGCCATCGTTAGTATTAAACATATATTGATGCCAAGAACGCAAGAATTAGCGTTTCTGAGGGGCCATGCCCTCACAAAACTATAGGAAACGGGGCTGTTAACACCGTCGTCTACACTACTCAAACTGGCTTCATTCTTTAAACTTTATTGAAACCCCTGTGAAAACTATAACAGCTGGACAGAAGCTTTCAGATATTGTAAACGGAAAACACATAAACACAAATATGTCTCCATTGGCCTATTATTTAACATCCTTATCCCAGAAGACGCAAACGTCTAATCACTTCCCGATACTAGAGCAAAGGAAGCACCTCTTTAATCATTATAAACTTTTTAGTATTTCATTTATGTTACTTATGGTTACTATTTTACATTTATTTTACGTATTTTTAATCTTTAAATTGATGATGGTTGCTCAGGGCTTTCAACAAGGACCGACGTCCGACGAAAAGCGTCGGGTAATTCCATTAGAGATGTCGGCTACTCTTCCCCTAAATTGAAGTAAAATTTTAAAGAAAAACAACCAACTAAACACGTTATTGGTGAAACGAAATTATGGTCCTTATTTTTATACACAGTTTGATGCCCAAAACGCTGGAAATGTGCTTCCTGGGGCCCCTTGTTAAGATCGTTGACAAGTCTACTCAAGCTGGCTGCCTAATTCAAACTACAATCTATACTTCAAACTTCATTGAAACCCTTGCGTATACCTTTATTGCATCAGCATAAAGAATGTACTCTCTGAGTGGTTCTGTCAAATGTGTATCTTGAGCTTTCAACTGAAACAATTGTACACAAATTTGTCACAAGAGTAGAAATTAATGAAAGTAAATTGCCAGACTACTATTATAAAGCATCATTTTTAAAAGAGGTTTTGGAAGCTATAAAACTCTACTGACTGATATGATGATGCTAATGAAAGTGGTAATGAATGACCTTAACTATGAATTTCACAAGTTTGTAAATTACCAGTGTTCTAAGTGAGTTGAAGTTTTTGCTTGTTCCAATGCTAATGACAGTGGTAATGAATGACCTTGATTATGAATTCCATAAGTTTGTAACTTACCAGTGTTCTAAGAGAGTTGAAGTTTTTGCTTGTTCCAATGCTAATGACAGTGCAGGGGCGGATACGGGGGGATGAATTGGGTGAATTTTCACACCCCTTTTTTTCAATTTTTTGGTACATTCTTTGTACTTGCCACCCTTTTTTTCCTCAAGTAACTGGTAAATTCTTTGTATTATTTACCCCCTTTTTAGAATTTCTGGATCCGCCACTGCAGTGGTAATGAATGACCTTGATTATGAATTCCATAAGTTTGTAACTTACCAGTGTTCTAACTGAGTTGAAATTTTTGCTCGTTCCATTGCTAATGACAGTGGTAATGAACGACCTTAATTATGAATTCTATAAATTTGTAACTTACCAGCGTTCTAAGTGAGTTGAAGTTCTTGCTTGTTCCAATGCAAATGACAGTGGTAATGATTGACCTTAACTATGAATTCTATAAATTTGTAACTTACCAGTGTTCTAAGTGAGTTGAAGTTTTTGCTTGTTCCAATGCTAATGACAGTATTATAATTTATGACTTAACTATGAATTCTAAAAGTTTGTCGCTTACCAGAGTTCTAAGTGAATTGAAGTTTTGGTCAATAGCATCAGCTGTAAAAAACAGGGGTTCCGCAAGCTTTTCTTCTGAATTAGCCCACAGTCTAAATATTGGGGCATATTCCTTATAATGTTCCATTAGTTCTGTGAAAAGTACAAATGGTTACTTAGTCTTTCTCTAACAAACATATCTTACGAAAAATCTTTTCTTATATGCTTGAACCATCTACAGCATAATGGTGTTTTACCTGAAATTAAAACACTATTTAAGTATTTAGAGCACAACTTTCTATGACTTTATCGGCGAAAAAGAGCACGCGTGATGTTGGGATAGATAGGAGAACGTTGTAGAATTACGAGCGGCATGCAAGAGATTTTACAACGTTTCGAGTGTCTACCAACATCACGCATGCTATATTTCGCCAATAAAGTCATAGAAAGTTGTGTTCTAATGCTTTTATGATATAGCAAAACAAGCAACCGAAAACCAGACTTCATCGGTGTAATAAAGCATAGATTAAAACCAATCGGTCTGCGTGTTAAATCGTAGCTAAATTGTAAATTATTTTTAATAGTTCCACTAGTAAAGATACTACGAAAAAGTGTACAACAAAGTTCCCCTACAATTCAGACCAGATTTATGCGCGCGTTCTAAACGACGATAAGATGACTCACAGACACTCTGTACACGTAGAACTACAATTCAGAGCAGAAATAATATCCTCCACTGGCTCATATTTCAAAAAGTCTCAATAAGACAACTCACGGATACTGTGTACAAGTAGAAGTACAATTCAGTCCAAAACTAACATCATCCAGCGGCTCATATTATCAAAAGTCTCAATAAGACAACTCACGGATACTGTGTACAAGTAGAAGTACAATTCAGAGCAGAACTAACACCCTCCACTGGCTAATATTATCAAAAGTCTCAATAAGACAACTCACGGATTGTGTACAAGTAGAACAACAATTCAGACCAAAACTAACATCCTCCACCGGCTAATATTATCAACAGTCTCAATGAGACGACTCACGGATTGTGTACAACTAGAACTACATATCAGAGCAAAACTAACAACCTCCACTGGGTCATATTATCAAAAGTCTCAATGAGACGACTCACAGATACTGTGTACAAGTAGAACTACAATTCAGACCAAAACTAACATCCTCCACTGGCTCAAATTATCAACAGTCTCAATGAGACGACTCACGGATTGTGTACAACTAGAACTACATATCAGAGCAAAACTAACAACCTCCACTGGCTCATATTATCAAAAGTCTCAATGAGACGACTCACAGATACTGTGTACAGTTGAGCTACGATTTAGAGCTAAGATATCGTCTTCCACTGGCTCATATTATCTTAAGTCTCAAAGAGACGACTCACGGACGCTGCGGAAAAAAACTACAATTCTGAACAAAAATATTATCCTTCACAAAAGTCATTTAAAATTCCTGTTAGAAAGTGAAACTGTTATCCGAGATTCCCCCTCTGATATTCTTACTTCGGCTTTAAATTTTCGAATGAATATTCACTAAAAAGAGAAAGCGATTAAACTTATCTCCTACACAAATCTAAGAACTGAAACTTACGATTGCTTTAACAGTAAAACGAAGAAAGAGAACATTGTGGATCGAGACACTTTAAAGTGCAAGTATCGCGAATTAAACTAGTTTACGTTTTGTACATTTTTCAAAAAATTTTTTACTTATGACGGTCATGACGTCATAAGCGTTGTTATGCGTAGTCAGGTTGGCATAGTGGTCATCAGTCGTGCCTTCCACCTCTACGACCCGGGTTCCATTCCTGGGCTCGGCATCTGGGCTGATATTTGTCATCTCAATCTGACTTCGAGGGTTTTTCTCCAGGTACTCTGGTTTTCCTCCCTCAGCAAATTCAACTTTCCTGCCATTATCTGAGCCATCGAGCGATTAAACATTTTCCTCTGAAGAATAGCCAACCACTTCCTTCAAGACTGACGTCAAATAAAGACAGAAAGTATTATTATTGTTGTGGGATTGCCATTCTGTCTTGAGAGAGCATTGTTAAAAAAATTTAGATTTTGCTCATTTTATGAAATTGTGTGCGTCTTTCGCGAATTTCGCAAATATTTTTACAGGGTATTTCCCAAGAGTTGTTGTTATCGAGCGCGACCGCACGAAAATTGTTTTGTGGCTTCCAGCTGGAAAAAAATGAAGTTTTGCGAAACTAGACATTTAAATCTATCATATACAAATCATATTTTTTGTGATACTTCCATTTTAAATACAAACCAACAACTCAAAGTTGTAGGATTCAATAAGAATAACCATTGCTGTCTAAATTTTTATGCCAATGAAAAAGTCACACTTATAACTAACTTTTTCTCCTACCGAGTACCTGTGAACAGAAAAAAATCGATTCCAATGGAGAAAGCGTGTGGATTAAAAAGGATTTAAAATTACTAAGTAATATACCAAAGGTTTTTTGTACACACCTTGTAATCAATGTGCTGACAAAGGGCAACAAAACTATCTTAATTTTTGATATTGTCACGTAGCATTTGTTACGAGGAATCAGCTTCACTTTTAAATTTCCTTCCTTTATTGGTTTTGTTGGCCTCTGCTCTGGCTTTTGCAAAACCGTCGTGGCTAA
>JAOBRB020421987.1:0-10037 GCA_027575285.2 Zoanthus pulchellus | reverse complement strand
CCATATTTCACTGGTTTCTGTGGCATTCGAACTTTTATTTTCAACTGTCCCTTGAATGGAATCATAGCCTCATCAACTGAGATCTCGCGATGACAGTTATAATTTTTAAAACATCTTGCAACAATGCGCGTGTAAACAGGTCGAATTTTATAAAGAAAGCCCACGTGTTTGTTTATCAAGAGAAGAGAAGAGTAAAAAAAATAACGCTAAGATGAAAATAATACTTTTTTGTAAATTTTTGAAATTTGCATTAACTTTGAACATAATTTTTTCTAGAACCAAGGGGGGTAGGAAGTTCAAATAAACATCAAAAAATGTGTCAAGTAATAACAAATAGCTACTTGAAGTTGCATGGATAAGTAACAAAAACTCTGCAAAATATCTAAAAAAGCCGAGGAGGGGTCAATTTGACCCCCCCCCCCTATGCCTTCTAGGGTTAAAACTTAATTTTAGATAATAACATATTCTTTTATATAATTTATTAAATTCTTTACACCTTAAAATAAAAATAGGTGAAGAAACAAGATATTTAATTATTTCTTCATCCAAAGTCTCTGTTGAGAAATGTTTCTTTTAGTGTTTTGTATCTGTGCTGATAAGAAACTGCTAACAAACCCATTGCCTAAAGAAACTTTTCCTTAATATTAAACAAACCTGCCACTTCTTGACCAGAGATCTCAGTTTGTCTGTTGTCATGTCCATACCATGAAAGTTAGTCAGACAATTTTTCCCTTGGACCTCCTCACAAATTAGTTTGAATTTCCTAAATGCTATTTCATCATTCTGAAGATCAGCAAGTGATACCTCGAAGACTCGACCCTTCAATCCATCCGAAGCAATTTCTGTAAAAAATAAGGGATAAATTTCCATTTTGGAGCATACTAAGAAGCTATAGCTTTGATAAAGGTTGGCTTGTATGAAAAGGAATATTATGTACCAATATGAACATTGTTCTTAAGTACACAATAACAAGGATTTTGTCCTAAGATTACTATAAACTTTGGCACAATGCTGTACTAGTTTTATTTTCCCCTTTTTTGAACACCACTACCTTTTATAAATCTTCACACAGAGGAAAAATGAGCAATAAACAAACTTTTATAATAATTACTGACTCATTTAACATCAGTTGTGAAGGTGGTGGTTTCCCATTCAACCTTGGTGTAACGTTTATTACGCAGAGGAACTTTTAATTATGCATAGAACTTTTAAATCCCATTTATTTTAAAAACTTATCTTTTTAAGGAAGCTCTTTTTTTAATTTTTTAATATACGTGGTATATATAATCTAAGTTTTATTGTATAGAAATATTTTTTAAATTTTATCATTATCATTATTAGTAGTAGTAGTAGACCTGTCTTAAACTTAGATTACGTTTATTTATATATATTTGCATGTAATGCACATTTGGTCATTTTTATATAAAGTGCGCAATATAAGATTTAAATTTATTATTATTATTATTGAAGGAAAACCGGAGTACCAGAAGAAAAATCCTTAAAGTCAGATCGAGACTAACAAACCTTAGCTTATGTGCAGGGCCAAGGACTCACATTTGGGTCAGAGGGGTGAGAGACTTGACAGATAAACACTACACCAACCTGACTCTATAAAATTGAAAGTGGAAAAATATCGAGCGTCGCTCAATCATTGTATGCAATAACAATTCAACTTGTAACCATATAACTGCATTGCTTAGACAGTATCTTAAAATCTTCTCTGAGCTGCACTGACGAGTTCACAACAAGCGAGTAAGCCAGCAAGTTACCTGTCAAATGCATAATACGAAGCTATACAGATACATACTTGTTCCCTGCGTTCTAGTAACCATTGTCTTTCCAATCTGTCTGATGTTGAACATGGAAGGCGCTTTGACATCGTACCAATCCTTCTTGGTAAACGGATCGACACTAAAGAATTACACTTGTTTACTTCAGATTTATAATATGTGCTCTACTGCAAAACCAAACTCAATAAGATATTAAATAACTCGTCTATGTGTATTCAAATCACTGTGCACTTCAAATTTTAAGGAAAGGGGATACGATTTTATCAGTCTCAATCAAAATCAAATAAAACCCATCTAGCAAAATTTTGTCAAGTAAATTAAAGCTTAATGATCACAATATTTAATCCCAGTGTCAAATCAAGTAAATGACACTAACATCTTCTTCTTTAGACCTTTTTTTCCCTTCGTCAAGCGTTTATTTTTACCGACGGCCATGATGGAGTCAGCGAAAGAGAACGAGCGAGTCTCGTTCACGTGCTAAAATTGCGAACTGAGGCCGCTGGATAGCTTTTACGCGGCTTCAAGAATGGTAGCCCGATAATCGTGGTGGACATAGGTACCTGGACATAAAACCAAAAATCGAAGATGTTTGAAGTCGGAGAATGGGGAGCAGAAACCTCTGAGGGGATTAAACTTGTAAATAAACTCTTTAGGAACACTCCAAACGTCAATCTTGATCTTTCAAATATTTCCAAAAGAAAAAAGGACGGGAGTAAAAGTTCGACAACAAGAAGAAAGATTTCTTTGGCGGTAGAAAATACAGTTTTTGAATCATCAAGTTGGAACGAAACTTTGTCACCAAAACAAACAATAAACAAAAAGCGATCGAAGAAGAGAGAAGAAAATAGTGATGAAGAATCTTGTGAATTTACTGTGGCCAACCATTTTCCCAAAAGGCAGCAAAAGCAGTTGCTAAAAGAAAGTTCTCCATTAGAAAACGCTCCTGATGAAATTGATCCCGAGTCGAAAACATTTAAAAAGCTAAAAAAACTCAAGAGACACAAAAAGAAACAAAAGAGCAAGGATATGTCTACCTCAAACATCAGTAAAATATCTCACCCAGATATATATTCAAATAATAATTCTAATTTAAAGAAAAGAACTACTTCTGATAAACTAAGTTTGACAAATAAAGAAATTTCTTGGTCTCCCCAAGAATCCCAAAAAAGTACTTCTTGCTGTGGTGGAAATGATAATACTGTCCTCTTCACTTCTACTTCTTCAGTGTCGAATTTTCAAAAAAAGATGCTAAGTAAATTGGAAGCATCACGGTTCAGATCAATCAATGAGACATTATATACAATATCAGGAGAGCAAGCTATGAATTTATTTACAAAGGAACCTGTATTATTTGATGTCTATCATCGAGGATTTAGTTCCCAGGTGAAACAATGGCCAGTGAATCCAGTTGATATAATCATTAAGTGGGTAAGAAAAAGGTAAAAGAGTGTTTATGGAATAACTATATAATAGTTTATTACCAGGCTAGGTACAGTACCACTAATGCCACAATTGTCAGGGCTTAAAATAACTGCCAGTCTAAAAAACAATGTCCAGTTATAATGGTGTCTTGACTGGTCACTAGCAGTGAACATATGATACATACAATCAGTGGTGCAATTAATCTAGAGTTGATTCAAGAATGTAACTAGCATTTCAGAACACACAATACAGGCAATCAGTGGTTCAAATCCAAATACATTTTAAAAGTGCTAAAAATTGAACAGTATTTTGTTGCTATTATAAAATAGTGTACTTGCAGTACTCACTTTTTAGAAGAAATTAAAATAAGAGTGAATATCAGGGTTCAAAATAGCGGCCGGCTGCTGGCGATATCCGGCAGATTTTGGACCTTACCGGCGATTTTCGTTTCCACAACACAGTTGTCTTGTAGGTTACACATGTTTATACCATTTTTCAAACAGGATATTTTACCTGCTACGAAATCAGCCGGCAAAAATTTTGGACCAAACAAAAGAGCTTAGAAAATAAATCAAAATTTTAGAACGTTATTTTGAACCATGCATATTAATATGTATTTCAATACTTAGTAAGTACTAAAATGCAACTAAAGTGGTTATATTTTCATGCCCTGCTGAAATGTCTTGTCAGCTTTAATAGCTGACTAAATAGAGACCTTAAGATTTGAGGACAAGTATGAGATTTCAATGTGTGCATGCTTTTTCCAGCAAGTGCATTGTTGAGAGAACAACTTTTGCATGTTAGCCTAAGCTCCTCACAATCTAAAGGTCTCTATTAATACACTGGATGAAACAAGCTGTCCAAGTTTCTAGAAATTAATTCACTTAAATAAAGAAATGTCGGATAAACTTCTTGGAATTAAAAATCTGTACCAAAAAAGATATTGGACAGACCACAATCAGCTCATCATCATTCTCATTCAATGTCGTTGTTTTCTTGCTTTGAGCTAATCATTCCATTTTTAAAAAGAAAATATTCAATTACTTATTAAATATATTCAGTGGTTCCATTTTTTTGTACAAACCTACATGCAGCTTTTACAATTAAGTTCAATGTTGTTGCATTTTAAAGACTTAAAATAGTTTCATTAATTATTTTGTCTTTTATTGGAAACAGACCCAAGTCGCTTGTAGTTGCTGACTTTGGATGTGGTCAGGCAGATATTGCACAAAGTGTTCCTAACAAAGTCTACTCCTTTGATCTGGTGGCCAAGAATGAATTTGTTACTGCTTGTGATATGGCTAAGGTTAGAAAGTTTTACAGTATGTACACCAGATTGTCATAGTTAAAATTAAGTTTTTTTATTAATTATTAAATGGAATATGCTGTGTTCACTTTGTGTTTTTACAGAACCCATTTTAATTTTAAACTCAGTAGTGAAAACAAAGTTTTAGACTGATGTTTCAGACTGGAAAATTGTTTTAAAAGAAGGCTTTGTTTGTCTAAGAGAGCAGTATTAGTGATCTTGTCATTGTGATCATATCCTCGGTTAAATGAAGTGCACTTTTAATGCTTCAAATATACAGCTGTGCTGCATGCAGCAGACTATCAATGACCTTCAGATGTTAAACACTCTGTTGCCTATCCAAACCTCTAAGCATTTTCCAAATACATACATGTATCTAAATAGACACAGCTATAATGCTATAGAATTATGCAGAGCAAAATTGTTCAAAATAGATTTAGCACTAATTAAAGGCTTAATGTTTAAAGTGTCTATATGGCCTACAGCGTTTTTGTGTTATTGATATCTTTATATTGTAAATAGGTATTCCAAAAACAATTTTTCGATTCTGCAACTTCTTTGCCACTAAATTAAGCTGTAAAATTCTTGTGCTGACCATGCTCAATGAAAATGGCCGAGAGTTGCTAAGTCTGACCCCAGTGATGTCACTTCAGGAATCATCTACTTTTTCTGCCATTTTTTCAGTGTTTTTTGCTTTTCTTTAAAAACCTAGTCATTTTTGGCTTATACAAATTGAAAAATGATAGAGTTTGTTTGGAAATACATCATTTGAGACACTAAAATGAACACTCGACATTTCCTGAAGTGATGTCACAGACTATGCTATACCCAGACTTAGCAATTCCTTGCCATCTTCATTCATTTAGAACTTTACAGCTCGATTTAGTGGCAAAGAAGTTGCAGAATCGAAATATTTTTTTTTTGTTATTACTTTTTATTTAATATAAAGATATCAATAACCGAAAAATCTTGTAGGCCATACAGGTGCTTTAAGGTCATGCTCTTGTTTCATGCCCTTGTTTCATGCTCTTGTTTCCAATCTTACTGCCTGTAAGTTGGGATTAACATTGAAAAAAGTTTTATTAGTTTCAACCTCGACTATTGTGCGATCACACATTTCTGTCCTGCGGTTTTTGCCAAAAAAGAAATGCCACTTTTATCCGCACTGAAGACGTAATGGACTGGTTCACTCGATCTTGGTTATCAGCTCATATACCGGATGACCATATATGGAAACTAACAAGAAATCTTGTTTATCAATTTATTAAATTAAAGTTTTTTGCTATTTTTAAGTATTGAAGGGTTTGGAAAACTCATGAAGTTTAATAAAACAATTATTCCATTCGCGCTTGTTGGATATGAAATGATTATAGCCAACTCGGCACTACGCTTCTCATTGGCTATTTACCATCTCATATCCAACACGCACTCTTGGAATAATTGTTAATTATTCTTTGAAAATCCATAGAGTATATTTCTAAAAGAATCATTTAATTTTTCTTCAAGAACAATTTGCATTTTCTATTTCCCTGGGTTTAAGGTTATAACCAAATTTTGAACTACCCAGGTCAGCATCTTTATGACTTATACAACTGCTGTGAAAAAACTTTAAATTTTTATCACTGAATATCTCATTACAGGTGCCCTTACTTAATGCCAGTGTTGACATTGTAGTGTTTTGTCTTTCACTAATGGGGACCAATCTGACAGACTACATACAGGAGGCCAAGAGAGTCCTAAAACAAGGGTATACAAATTTTAAAAAATACTAGTTAACAAACTTTACATCATTGCATATTGAATAAAATCAAAAACTCTATGAGCTACTCATTCATGAGAAATATCAATCAAAAAATGTCATAGTTGCTTGAAATAGAGTGGTTTTTATGTCTGTAGCGAAGTGAAAAAGGTGGGTACATTGTGAAGTCACAGATCTTTGACTTTTGGTTTAGGCTAGCCTGCCTACAGGCTCTTTTGTTTTCCTTTTATATTCAATGCGAGCTTTCGAATAGATCGGAAATACCGCTGAACTGGCTCAAAGGCGCTGCTAACACATAACGGCTAACAGAATCCCACATAATTCCAATACTCCTTCATTTCGCGTTTCACGCTCATGAATGAGTAAAAATAATCAAGTTCATATTGTTAACTTTCTGATGAAGGAGTCGTGTTTGTGGCTCAGGAAACTTTTGAAGTATAAGTATGTCATGATCCACGTATTGTATATTAGAGCTTTGGATTGTATGCCATTGATCACTCTAAAATCAAAGAAGATTTTATCTCAAACATACAATTAAAGGTAACTTTAGCATTTTTGTTTTTTTTGTATAAAATGATTTTTTGATATTAAATTGTGTATTTTCATAACTAATACCTCTTCCTTCTTGTAGTAATTATAAAATGATGATTTATGTATTCGATCAATATTATCGTTTGCCCACAGCATGTAGTTTCACTCTTAATGCTTGGAAAAAAAAGTATCTCATTGTTTTTGCCATTGGCGTAGTAACAGATTTAACATTGGGGGGTGGGCAGAAGTCAACATGTAGTCAACAGAGCCCATATTTTATACCTTTTTATAGCAGGGTTAAGAAATGGGTTAGGGTTACAAAAATCTCCCAGCCTGGCAGCTTCTATGTACATACACCTATAGACATTAGTCATTAGTCATGCAATGCAACTGGCAAAGTTCCCCTTCCTGCCCAAAGCAAGCTATCTACAGAAGGTAGGAAACAGAAATTAAACATAGATTAAGAAATTAATTTTGATTTGGTTTTGATGAACCGGGCCCAGAACATTAGACAGCACAGATTATGTAACTTTATCACAGCCACAGCTAGCAGGGGGGGAGCTCCCCCCCCCCAAAAAAAAAAAATTAGAGGCTAAATCAAAGAAATATAAAATTATGTTATTTTTGTCAGTTTATTAGTGCCCTTTTAAGAGGACTCGCTCCCCCCCTTCCCCCCTCAGTGAAAAAATTTTAGCTACGACCATGTTTATGAGGTATTTTTTACAACTTCTTTTTAACTGGCTGTTGGCTTGTGTGGCACTAATAGTAGCTGAATTAGATGTTTATTTTGTCACTCACAATTCAGCTGTTGAATGTGTTATGAAGTCTTTGATTTGATATGATGTTTTCTACAACCACTTTCTACATACCTTTTCTCTTTTACTTCCATTTTTTCTTCTATTATTTTCCATTTTTTTCCTTTTTTTCTCTTCTTGGTCTTATCATCTTATACCTCAACACTATTTTTTTTTTACTTTTCAATATGGAATACCTCAAGATTTGAACTACTGACTTTTGGATTTGTTTGGATCTGTAGTCCTGCTTCACCCCACAAGCAACCATTGCTAGCACACCAATTTTTCACGGTATCACTAGTTATTGGGCTAAGACTAATATGAGAAGAATAAACTCGTTTGAAAAAATTGAACTGCTTTAAAAAAAAATTTGAACCAAAAAAAGTTTTAAACCACAACACATATAAAATTATATACATTATTTTATATATGCATAGCTGAAGTCTTTTTGAAACAGTCTTAAGTGATGTCTTATAATTTTTATAATTTTTTGCAGTGGTATTATGAAAATCGCTGAGGTTAGAAGTAGAATTGAAGATAATGAGGCTTTTATTAAGTCTCTTTCCTTGCTGGGATTTCAGTTAACAGGCAAGGTAGAGTACTATAACTATTAATAGGAACAAATTTATGACTGTATTTTAATACTATAAAGTTCTTGTGTAAGTGATTTTAAAAATTTTTAATTTTTTTCTTTTGCAACTAAAGATTCAACAGCAGTTGCAATTTTCGCTACCAATCTACAGCTCTGATAACAACAACAACAATAATAATAATAATAATAACAATAATAATAATAATAATAATAATAATAGTAATAATACTTTATTTAACGTCATTTTGTGAAGGAAGAGTTTGCCCATTCTTCCTAGCCAGAGGCCAATATTTAATCGGTCAATGGCTCAGATCTTGGCGTGAAAGTCGAATTTGCAGAGGGAGGAAAACCGGAGCTCCCGGAGAAAAACCCTCAGAGTCAGATTGAAATCGACAAATCTCAGCGCACATACCGAGCCCATGAATTGATCCCGGGTCGTAGAGGTGGGAGGCACAACCGATAATCACTATGCCAACCTGATTCACCTGATAGCTAGCTAATAAAATAAGTATCCGCCACACGTCACTACTTACAGTACAATCCCTACTTTTCAAATTTTTTTTTAATTTTGTGTCTAAAATTTTCCAACCAGTCTCAAAAATGCGACCATGAATATTTTTAATTTCGAGTCCTGTAACTTTTGGGGAATGTGGTCTCATCATAGTGATTTCATATGGAGCACACTTCCTGCATAAGGCTTGGATCAGCGCCGTCAAAGTCATTGTGGTTAGTGAAAATAAAAATGGTGAATTTTTTCTCTAAATGTGAAAGGTGAACTATTCATCATAATAGGAGGACTGCCGAACAAACAAAAACTCGGAGTCGAATGGATTTGAATCCATGACCTCTTGAACAAAAGGCATGCACTCTATCCACGGAGCTACGAAAACTCGCTATTTGGACACAGGAATCATGTTGGACAAGGCCGTCATACATGTTGAGTTTTAACAAAGAAACTCTATCACACGGTCCCTTAAATTTAAGTTGTAAGTTCTCTTCCTTAGCTTCATATGATCGTCGTGTTTGGTTTATTTTAGTAGTATTACCATCCTTCTTCATGGAGCTAACTAATAAGTATGTAAGATATTTATAATCAAATGAACATTTAAATTTGAGAAGTACTCTTTAAGATATTCAAAAACTTTTTGTCCAGGCAAGCACCCTGCCAAAACGTAAACTTTTCATGGCTGTGTAACATTATTGATAGCTCCACCTCCAAAATGGTTAAGATAGTTTTACCTCAGTTTTAAACTTGTATATTTGTACCCCTCGTGCCACCATCTCGATTCTTAAAAATTCTCTGCTTGTTAACAATTAAAATGCTAAATAATTCATATCCCTTTTGATTTAGAAGATATACTATTTGTCGTTAATGAAACCCAAACTTTTATTTTAGGACTGTACCAATAAAATGTTTGTAATCTTCGAGTTTTCTAAGTGTCCAGAACTTGGGAGGAAAGATGGAAGGACCCAAATACCAAGACTTCAGCTTCAGCCATGTATTTACAAAAGACGCTAGACATTCACTAACCAATGAACCGTTACCCTAATGATTGTGAGCTGTATAGACGCTAGGAGAGTGCTACTCTTCATTCTTTCTTGGCTTAATCCTTTTACAAGCTTTGTGGCCCATGGGACCGGTGTAACAGCGGATTTGGTACCCTATAATGAGATTCTCGCGGATTTGGTCCCTTCATAAAAACACTTCATGAGTCAAGCTTTTTTCGTAAAATATTGGGCAAACATTTAATTATTTATTTATTTTATTTTTATTTTATTTGCTTCGCCATATACATAAATACATAAATACAATAATTACTATAAATAGGGATATTAAAACACG
>JAOBRB020421892.1:0-10037 GCA_027575285.2 Zoanthus pulchellus | reverse complement strand
ACGGCATCATCAGGGACTAAGATAAAAAATATTCGCGCTGTTCTAGTATAAGAAATTTAGCATAAAATATGTATAAATGAATGGAAACCAACAAAAGCTCCGCATGATAAGAAAGTGATAAGCATACAGTTTGATAGAACAAAACATAATTAAAACAATAGATTTGCAAATTCACTACATTCTTCTCTGGAGTTAAGGGTTGGTTTGTGTTTCCTGATATAAAAGGCTTCTTGCAGGCGTAAGTTAACAGGGTCGTTTTCGAATGTAATGGTTTTGATCCAGTATCCAGGCAGGCTATGAACGAGAGGTTAAAGAAAGACCGAAGCAAGAGAAAAAACGATCGGCTGCCATCAACTTTTTATGAGACACCCCAAAGGGATTTTTTAAACATATGCAAAAAGCTATAAAACGGCATAATTTCCGTATTGGGGCCTACTTATTTATGTATACAGTTTTATAGCGTTATCTATAGATTAACATAGGGTCTAGGTAAGGTTTAGTTTGTATGATTAAACAATAGTAGGTCCCAATAGGAATATTTTTATACCTTTCAAAATAACGTACCAAACCGACTGAGCAAATTAAATAATTAACTTATATAACATGGGCTTTCCTGCTGTGAATTAAAAATTCCGTGATGGCACCAATATGGCTCGCTGCGCCTAAGCTGCATCTTCTAAGTGGATTGGTTGACCCTTTCTCTAGCGAGCTCAATCGCCGTTGCAGTCAACAGTCTGTGAATTATCTTCTTTAAATGCATAAACATTTGACTGGTATACAGAACGCAACAGCTTCAGAGACCACGCCTTATTGATATCAAAGAAGTTCCTGCTCTTTCGTAAACATTTCCGACAGTACAAATAAGTTTAAACTGTCTGGATTACTTTGGTGCAATGAAGTGAAATATTAGCGTGAATGAATATGAGCATGAGAATTTACATGAACAATAACATCGATTCATGCAACTAAAATATGCACGAATTCGACCGCATAGAATTATCGCCTTAATATCATTATCTTTAAAACCTTTAAAAACTTCGAATATTAAACTGTTTACTCTTACGGCTTTGTTTTTACGAAATGTAAGAAGCGCTGGGAGAATGATATAGCCGTTAGCTTTCTGAGTCTTTTCAAAACTCACTTTGATCCGCCATCAACAAATGTCTTTATAGCTTGTTTTTATCCCTTGGACCATCTTTACCGCCGTCTGGTTAGCCCAGTTGATAAGGTGCCAGTCTATCGGGTTCGATTCCCGGCCGGACAACACTCAGGGTCTTAAAATAATTGAGGAGAAAGTGCTGCTTTTTCTCTAACACCTGCAAATGGTTAGAGTTCGCGTCTACTCGGATAAAGACGTTCAACCGTATCCCGATTGTAGTTTCATATGAAATCTACGAGTGGTGCATTTTTCAGTAAAACATATACTCATATCTGTGTAATAAAAACCATCATTGATTACATGTAATATACAATTGCACTCTAATCCCAAATCAAAAAGCCATATACGGATCTATTACCTTGAAACTATTCGATACCACAGCTAGTCAAAAACGAGAATTCCCAGCCACCGATAGTCCTGAAACAAAGAATATAAATCGTAAGAACATTTTCAGCCTAGATACGGCCAAAATATCACACATTGTTTAATAGAAACAAGTTGTCAATTGTGTTATGTGAAAGCATCTCGTGAAAAGCGACCACTATTTTAACTGTTGATAGTAAAATACGTTAAATAGTTTAGAAACACAGGGAACGTTTGGCGACTCGTTTAGGTGGTTTGGAAAGGTATTATAACTGTTTGTACAAAAATCTGTTTTTTAGCAACAAAAAGGAATAAAAGTTTTGTGAATTCTTTACTATATGAATAACAACATTTTTCATTGACGTTTTCAAATTTTCGTTCCTTGTATGTCTAAAGGAAATTTAGCGTCGCGTGGAATAAAAAGTATAGCGACACAGTAAACAATTTTAGAGCGTCTTGTTTACTATTTAGAGCGTCTTGTTTACTACTTAGAGCGTCTTGTTTACTACTTAGAGCGTCTTGTTTACTATTTAGAGCGTCTTGTTTACTTTTTAGAGCGTCTTGTTTACTATTTAGAGCGTCTTGTTTACTATTTAGAGCGTCTTGTTTACTATTTAGAGCGTCTTGTTTACTATTCAACCTTTTCGATAAAAGTTTTGAAAATCTAAATTCAAAATGTAATCCTTTGTTTAAGAAACGATAAAAAGTAAACATTCTTTGGAAGACTTTCAGTCGCTTTGACAGTGTCTTGTTTATTACTTAATCAATTGATGAAATACTTTGCGATGGACGTTTTGAGATTCTGCATTCAAAATGGAATCTTTTCTTTATGAAACGATATTAAGTATAATTGAAGAATTCTTTGGAAGGTTTTCTAAGTCACTTGGACAAAGAGCAGCGCTCCAAGCTGCGACCATTTTGGTCGCCATGGCGAGTGAAAAAAAAATTGGCGACTGAATTATCGGGAAAGTCGCCATTTGGTGACCAAAGGATATAAGCTCAAAAGAATAAATTGACTTCACGTTTTATCGCTTTTTAACTGAATTATCGTTAAGTTAAAGAAATATTACCAAGCTTTTCTTCTCGGTGTAAATTTAATGATGAATCTGTTTCTCTTGCATGGCAAGACATGTGTACAGTTCTGGCATAAGGATCTGCGTATCGCAGCTTCGAATTCATTGGCGACCATTTTAAAAATGAAGGTCGCCAAAAGGCGACTTATTGAAAAAATGAGCTTGGAGCGCTGAAGAGTGTCTTGTTTATTACTTAACCAATTGATGAAATACTTTGCGATGGACGTTTTTAGGTTCTGCATTCAAAATGAATCCTTTCTTTATGAAACAATATTAATTATAATTGAAGAATTCTTTGGGAGGTTTTCTCTGTCACTTGGACAAAGAGTGTCTTGTTTATTTCTTAACCAATTGATGAAATACTTTTCGATGGACGTTTTCATATTCTGCATTCAAAATAGAATCCTTTCTTTAAGGCTACATAAAAAAAATTGGTTAGCGTCCGCACCCGCACACAAAAAATGGCTCGCTTAGGATTTTTTATTTGCTTTTATCGACCATAAAAACAGCAGAAAATCATGAACTTTCTCTACATTCGTATATAAATCGTGTGAAAATTGAACTATGAATCATATTTTAAATGAGATAAAAGAAGTTTCGAGAAAAAACTATACTGCGCAAGTAAATCCAGTTTTGACCTAAAACCAAGGCGTTAAAAATAGTGTAAATTAAAAATAAACAAAACAAAAACTAAGGACGCTAACCAAATATTTTTTTATGTGGCCTAAGAAACGATATAAGGTAATTGAAGCATTCTTTGAAAGGCTTTCATTCACTTGGATGCAATTAAGATCGTCGAAACTGGAAAACTATGACACAATCTTTTCGGTTCTTTATAAATCAAAGATACATTCCGCTGTTTTTCTAAAACCATGTACGTTTGTATATAGTGATCAAAAACTGGTCCATGTAAATGTTTTAATTTGTTCCTTTAAATATTTGAGAAGAGCAACCATTGAACGACCAAAATATCTATCGTAAATGTTAGTAATTGGACGTTGAAAATATATCTAAAGCACAAAAAACCTGTTGATTAAACAATGCTGACAAAGAATCGAAAACATTATTTCCATAATAGTGATAAACTGACTTGACAGTTTTAGATTTTTAGCTTAACTACGCATTATCCAGCAATTATTGGTATAAGTTATTCCTGAGCATTTGCCATTTTGAAAAATAAATTATTTAAATGTCTGGTAAATTCAAACACAATAGTGGGTGTGTGATCTGCACTTATTTCATTACCCTTCATCAACTGTACAAACAACGTAAGATCGCCCTTCGCATTTTTAAAATTTTTAACACAAAAAAGTCTAGAAATCATAATGTATATATATGACATGCATATATATACATTATGTATGTTCATTAATGAGGATTGTTGGGCATTGTTCGACAATCAACACTGATTTTGTGCATATAGCAACTAACAAAGCAATCGATTGGTTAGGAACAGTTGCCAAATATGATATAAAAGACACCGAGTACAATTTTGATAACTGAGAAACTTGACCTCGACTTGTGCTGAAGGCTGGGTAAGTGAGAATTAGAATTGAAACTTTGCTGAGACGATACTCGTATTTTTTACAACAACAACTTTATAAGAATAATGGGCTCAGAATGACTGACTGAAAATTATGAACAAATTCACGCTGAGGATAAAAAAATGTGAAAATGTTTTTGACTCGAAACGTTGCAACTGTTTCCCATTTATTGATATTGTTATATCTACTATTTTGTTACAAATGACAAACGCATTTATGTTATAGAGAGATCTCTTCAAAATACAAAGGATTATATAGTTACTTTTCATGTTGTTGTCCTTATCAACAAATTAGAAGAAAATTATAGCATAAAAATTAAGAGTAATTGAACCTCGGTAAAATTCACTTGTTGTTATAAACTGCGGGTACCATTGTAAACTTACTCGCCATTTCTTATTCCTTGAACATATTTATTCCAAAATATCTCGCGTTAATGCGGAGGACAAACGATCAATTCATGATTGATAGGAGGAAGCACCCAAACTTGAGAAACACATTTGTTCACATAGTTAGAATCAAAATAAGGTTGCTGAAAAGTTCATATAGAAATGCTTGCTATAATTACTAATAAATTGGGAAAGCAGTTTTCAACGGTATAGTCTTTTTTACTGATAAGAACCTTTTTTTTATAAGAACATGAAACTGAAAATTGCCAAAAATTTAAAAACGTAAACATGATAAAAACTCTCTGAGGCTGAGAAAAGGTGAAGAACATTTATTTATGATGAAATAATTCATACAGTGTTCTTGAGAAATTTGCTTGGGCTTCTTGACTAAAGTTTGCAGACAGCAATTTTACATCACAGATTTTTTGTTTAACAAATTGCAGTTCTCAGGTATAGTTCTTGAGACAAACTGGCAACAAAAAAGAATTACTTGAATGCTTTTTTTTTCAATTTATTCTCGTTGTGTGTCAACTTTTCATATATATTTTTTAAACCTTCATATTTGGTCCGGCAAGGTCCAACGATACAGAAAGTTGTACGCGAGTTTTGCTAAAAAACTACTGCTTTCTTAAGAGAATCCAGAAATTTTGCCGAGGTTGATTTTTCTTATTTTGTTTACTTTATTTTGTTCTTAATTTATTCTTATTTCTGTGAGCGGTTTGAAATAATGAAAAACATCGAATCAAAAAGGCAACGCATTAAAAAAAAACAATGCTGAAGAACTTTAATAGACATGCAGAAAAACTTGAATCATTCGGGACAATAGTAGATATACTGAATGTGAAATGGTGCACTTCTGTGTTTTTACTATGAGGACCTTTTATTATTACACGAATATGTGTATCATTTGGAACAATAGTATATATATACTGAATGTGAAACGGTGCTTCTGTGTTTTTACTATGAGGACCTTTTATTATTACATGAATATGTGTATCATTTGGAACAATAGTAGATATACTAAATGTGAAACGGTGATTCTGTGTTTTTACTGTGTACAATGTCAACATAAATTAAAAGATTCAGTAAAGTTTCAACTAGAAACATTTTCAATTTTTTCATCCTCAGCCATGTTCTTTAGTTGTTCATAATTTCCAGCCAATCTGAGCTTCATTGTTCTTTTAAAGTTGTTCTTATAAAAATGTGTGTATTTGTCAATTAAAATTTTAAGTTAAGAGTAAAACAACTCCTCATAGACTTTTTTTTTTTTGCATAATCAAGAAGTAACCCTTGGTTCACCATGAATGGTTTTGGTATTGGAGTCCTAATGCTGTTTATGTTTGTTGAGATGATAACGCCTGCATTCGTAGACTACAACAGAATTGCGAAACGAGCATGTAAGTAAACTTTTGTGGTCGAAATTATTTAACAAGAACAACATTTTTAAGAAATATCAAAATGGTAAAATGTTTAAAAAGGTTAAAAGTTAAAACAAACGTTTTCGACTTCTGAGTCATCTTCAGGTTCCTGTGTTTTAACTTTTATTGGCGTTTGGTATATTTTTTAAGAAAACAAAACATGTTTTGATCACATTCTCTGATCATCTTCATTTGTGACTGACTAATTAGGACAACTAAAGATGATCAGAAAGTGATCAAAACATGTCACTCTTGCTTTCTTACTGAAAATGTTCTCCTTTCTAGTCTGCTTGTTTTACGTTTGTTTAACAAGAATTTTAACCTATATATATATATATTGAAAGGACTATTTATACATTATTTTATATAGCTCAAAGCGCTTTACAAGTAAATACAAATTCAAATCTTTTGACGGTCTTAATTATTTGAAATATTAAGAAACATCCACAACAGTTCCTGACAACACCGGGATCACCACCCTGCTCCGTATTCGACAAAAGCGTAGATTCTTTTAAGTCCTACGATAAAAGATTTAGAGATTGGACTTACGTTCTCGTCCGAGAGGAAGCAAAAGTCTATAACGATTTACAGCTATTTGGGAAAAGGTAACATGCACCTTCTCCTCAATTTGGAATGTCGGGCCGTAAATTGAGCCCGTGCCTCCCGCCTACGATAGACTGACGCCTTATAAACCAGGTTAGAACCACGACGCGTTTAATACAAAAAAATAACTGACTTTGTTATAAAAATCATGAGAAGTGAGACACTTTAGTGAAAATATATCTCACGCCTCATGTACGTAGATTGTTTTATTATAAGCACCAAAAGATTAAATTATAAAAAATTTTACAACCCTCTCAAAACTCTACCGCCCAAAACGAGATTTTTTTTCAAACAACTATGAAAACAAAAAATGTTTTTTTTAATAATTTGCAATATACTTACGGCGACAATCATAAAATGAGAAATAATTTTAATCTTGAATTTTTAAAACATACCCAATACGGTCTTGTAAAATATTGGCTTCATATACCATATTTACAAATCAAACTGCAATTTTCCAAAATCTAAATAATATTAACACAGTTGCATACACATTTATTTAAACAGTTGACATCTAAGAAATAAATTATATACTCATAAAAACGATTTAAAATGACTAGAATCATTGAAAACTATTTAAAACTTAGTGTTAATACGAGATAATATCTAGTTTTGACTTTCCATTTGATTTTCACATAAGTTATAACGTTAGTCGAAATCACTAAATAGTCTAAATTCTAATTTTATAAGAATATTGCTTTTCGGACCGATGCTAGCTATTTTTTGGCGATTGTAGACTGGAAAAGTTATAGTTTCAGAAGTATCTTTGACATTGAAAAGCTATAGTTTAGTTTTCAAAATGATTTCGGTATACCACCTTCAAAGGTAACAAATCTTTATATATGGCTTTGCCATTTCGAATTAAAGTGCAATTGAAATGCATGTAATCATTCATGTTTGTTTATGAAACACGCAAGATTATATTCTTAACCAAATCGCAGCCGAGGCATTATTTTTAAATTTTCTGAAATTGATCTGGCTAATTTCAACCTCAATACCCTTATAAAGTATATAAGAAAGGGTACCGTACACCTCGCTTGTTAATGAGACAGATACAATCTGTGTGTGTTTTAAAAACAGTGAAAGACAGCTGAGACGGGAGGTCAAACAAATCTGAGACACTTTTTTTATAAGAATAACTTAATAAAAACGAGGCTCAGATTGGCCGAAAATTAAAAACAATTTCAGAACAAGCTCAGGCTGAAGCTCAAAAAAGTAATGTTTCTAGTTGAAACTTTACTGAAATTAATTTCAATGTAATTTACGTTTGTAAGGAGAACATGAGGACATTTAGTACGTCTATACAATTCACACTATACATGCATGTACAGATTCTTTATAAGAACGTCGAGTTTTTCGATTTAGGCTGAACGTTCTTAAATATTTTCGGTATATCAGCCTCAAGTGTCCTTAAACATGTTCTTAAAATATCTTATGTAGTTGTTTTCTGTATCGAATAATTGTCATATATAATTTGTGTTGATTTGCGAAATAAAAGTTTTAGATAATACAAGTTATACACGCACCGTACATGGTACTTCTCTGTATACATTGATTTGTACATGTACTTTATTGAATTTTAAAATACGGGAGCTGGTACGAAAGAAGACGTGATGTTGATGAACTGCAATTTGGTAAATGAAAAACCCGTGATGTAAAATTGCTATCTGTAAACTTTAGTCAAGAAGCCCAAGCAGATTTTTCAAGAACACTGTATGAATTATTTCATCATAGATAAACGATCTTCACCTTTTCTCAGCTTCAGCGTGTTCTTAACATGTTCTTAATTAAAGTTTTGGCGATTTTCAGTCTTATGTTAGTTTAAAAAAGGTTCTTAAAAAAAACGAGCGAATTTATATATGTAATACTAAAAGTTCCCCAGACGATCAACACAGTTTAATTCTCAATACCTTAACTTTTCATTATTTCAAACTGCTCAAAAAAGTAAGGACAAATTTGGGCTGAAACAGGCCGAAAATATTTAGAAAAATGGGCCGCGGCAAAATTTACTCGTTCTTATAAAAGACTGAGCTTGTTTTTATATACAACAATAACGGTGGTTTTCCTTTCTTTAGTATAATTTTATGTTTTTAAAATCTTTCATGTCTTGGAAAAAAGACCAAATATTTGGGAATATTCATAGTGGAACTAAGACACCATCCACAGATAAAACATAAACGAGCAAATGACAGAGAACATTGAGCCAGCTTTGTTCCTACACAATTTGATCACACGCTTTTATCGTAAGAATAACTTGAGTTCCAGCCGAAATTGGATTACATAAGAAAAATTTAAGATGCAGTTCAGCTGAGACTGAAAAATAGTGAAAATATTTCTAGTTGAAACTTTACTGAATGTTGTAATTTACTTACGCAATGTGTACACTTAACACAGAAGCACCGTTTCACATTCAGTGTAAATAATTCAGTCCCAAATGATACGCGTATTTATGTATGTCTAAAAGTACTTCAGCATTCTTTTCAATGAATTGCATTTTTGTTTCGATGTTTTTTCATTACTTTAAACCGCTCACAGGAATACACTCAGTTTTTACAAGAAACTCGTTCATAAGCAGCTCAGTTAATTGGTTAAGAAACTTTCAGTAAATTTAGTGGTGATCAACTTCCCAAGATAGAATAACAAGTACTGAATGTTTTACCGTCAAGTCAATTTCAAATTTTAAAATACATCATTCTTTCTTGTGTTATTCTTTATATTTTAACTATAAGATTCATTTCATTTTGTTATGTAAAGATTGGTTGTTAAGACTCGGGAAGTTATCATTTTTTGGAATTAACAAAATTTTGATCTCTAAGAAACTGCTAACAAACGTTCAGTACCGAAATTCTCCAAAAATTAAGAAACTTTTTGTACTGAAAAAAATTCTTAGTTTCTTATAAAAAAATTGAGTGTAAAGCCTGGTTCATACTAGCGACGTAACGACATAGACATAATCACCTTATACGTTGTTATGTTTAGTGTGTGAACATCAAAACATATTGATAAAAATAGGCCTGTAGATGTCAGAGAATTTGGGAAATCAGTTTTCGCTTCTGTGCATCATATTGATGGGAAGCTGTCGGAAACGACTCCTTGGTTCTTTAAATTTTAATCATGAGAGCAGATAAAGGAGACTAATAAAATGAATATTTTAGTAAGCAAATGTTACGTATTTTAGATATTGATCTCATAAATAACTTGTTTGGTATATTTAAAAGCATCTGAACCCATGCACTCTTCTTTTGATTAGACTTAGTGTGTTTTTATCACATATCGCCATCGGAAACCATTTTTCGGCTCGGTCGTCTTACTACACAGGCAGCCCAAGCTCTATATATGAATCAACAAATAAAACATAAAGGCTTTTGTATGGAGCTTTTTAGACATCCATGGAGACAGTTAAAATTACAACAGTTATAAATAAAAACGACTTACTTTATGCCAAACGTGTGTTGTTTACTTCTGGTGGGGTTGTTATTCTGGTTAAACTT
>JAOBRB020421801.1:0-10038 GCA_027575285.2 Zoanthus pulchellus | reverse complement strand
GTGGTTTATCGGCACAATAAACCACAGTTTTTCAACCAATCACAGCGCGCGTACTATTTTGGTTATTTTATAAATGGCTATAAACTACAAAAAACTAAAGGAGAAAATATGTTTATTGAACTCTTGCACAAAGTGTCAAATTTAAGCAAAGTTTAAGCTTAATAACGTCAATTTCGTAAGAAAAAATAACTTCAATATCTTTGGGAAAATGTTTTACAGTTTTTTTATGGACTTTGGCTGCTGTCATTTGACGACTCCAAAATAATTTATCTTCTCTTGACTTTTTTTGTTTCACTTTCCTCGACAAGCGCAGGAAAATACTGACGCGTCCGCACATCCGGGACATTTAATAAATAACTTTTTCATATTTCACTCCTGTGAAATATGGAAAATATCAGTGGTATAGTTTTCGGTATTTTACTAGTAAACATATAATAAAACCAATTTTTAAATTTAAAAATAAAAGGTGTATGTTTTGACTGCAATGAAGTATTAATTGCCCCCGAAGATGTATTATAGAAGTCCCCGCGTAATAGAGAATATGTATGGTGTAACCAAAAAAAATCTCGAATCGCAGGAGCATGGGTCGCAAAGGATCTGTGGGTAACGTACATGATTGGATGAAAGACCGTAAAGGATCTCTGGGTAACGTTTATGGTTGGAGAGGCCTCACAAAGGGTTTCATATGATTGACAGACGTAAACAAAAAGAGTGAAAGGCTCACAACTGATTGGCTGGATGTCTCAAATGACCGCGTATGCAACTGAGCGTCGTGTTTAGTAAAGCGTTGGTCAATTTTTTCAAGTGCAGTTAGCGACTCGCTTGTTATTTAAACTTACCACGGGCTCAAGATCTAAACGGTTGAAATTATTTTTGGGCAAATTAATATGAAGGCGCCGAGTAAATAAGTCGGTAGAGAGCTTGCTTAATAACCTATTTTACAGATATTCATTTGAATAAAACAATAATAAATTTCTAAAATTTGCTATCATTGATCAAGGCTTAGAGGCTGATGTGAATATATTGATTACAATTAGATGCATGCACTGGTCACATAATGACGATACATTCCATATCGGATATCGACCGTGGCTCGATGGGAGATCTTGTGACTTTCGTGTGAACGAACACAGTACCCGTCCATCCCCTGCGGGAAAAATTCCTCCCCTGTGGGAACGGCTGTACACAGGCTTAGGCTTTCTTCTGAGAAGTGATGCTTTCTGTAACAAGTATGTGCACCAGATCTTTTCCTGAATCAATAATGCGTCTGTTGTAAAATAACACACGCTCAAAATCTTTAAAAGAACCAGTAAACACTTTATTGTTCATCATAATATAGCTACGATAAAACGCGCGCTCTGATTGGCTCAAATCTATGCTTTATTACACCGATAAAGTCGTGGTTTTCGCTTGCTTGTTTTGCCGCCTATTCTGCTACATCATAAAAGCATTACAGCAAAACTTTCTATGACTTTATCGGCGAAATAATGCACTTGTGATGTTTGGCGAGACACTCGAAACGTAAAATCCGCGGTCTGCCTGCAGCTTGTGATTTTACAACGTTCTCGTGTCTCTCCCAACAGTACGCGTGCTCTATTTCGCCGATAAAGTCATAGAAAGTTGTGCTCTAATGCTAATTATTTTTCGTTCTGTTTCAGCCTCACTGATTTGTTCTTATTATTTCTGTGAGCGGTTTGAAATAATGAAAAATATCAACAAAAAAACAAGGCATTGAAAACAGTGCTGGTTGTCTGTACTTCTTGTTGTACACAAATAATTTATGTAGATGTGAAACGGTTCTTTTGTGCTTTTCCAATGAACTGCGAATGAATTACAAGCCTCAGCAAAGTTTTGATGCGAAACATTTTTTTTCAGCCTGAGTCTGAAGTTGTTCTTAAATTGTTCTTAAGTTCGGCCAATCTGAGCCTCGTCGTTCATTTTAAGTTGTAGTTTCATAACAAAAAGTGCGTGGAGCTTAGATAGTAGGGTGTTTAGCAGGTAACCAGAAACTTGTGGATTTGCAAAACTACATGAACATAGAGTCAGAATTCGTTATAATGTTAGGTTAAGTGGCTGTTTTTGATGTTCGCTTATCAGGTTTGCTATTAAGATCGAAATAACTACATACATCCTGAGGAAAACAAAAATGAACTTAGAGACAGAGAAATCAAGAGCTCTGAGTTCGAAATAGACTTGTTGTTATAAGGATAGTATCTTGAACTGAGGCCAAATATTATTCAGTTTGACCGATTTTAGGCTAAAAATATTCTTACACCGGAATATCCTTATTTTCGGAAATATCAGTAACGTGGAATTTCGTTTTTAAAATGGTTGTGGTATTGAAGAGCTTCAAAGGTGATTCAAAAGGATTAGGGTGCCGATGCATTACTTGTAATCAGTAACATTTATTTTCAAAAATGCAAAATTATATTCTTAACAAAATCTGAAACTCGGTATTCGTTTTAAAGTATTCTTCGTAGTACAATAAAAAGTATACAAAAAAACTTGGGTAAATCCATGATACATTATTTTTTTCGTAATGATAAGAAATTTGCAAACACGCCAGCTCGAAAAAAAAGCATTAAATGAATCGTTTTTTATATACTTTACACGTTCAACTAATATATGCCGCTCTGTTCCGGCGGCGACAGAGCAGCAAAGTGCATTACTAATGAGATTTCACATGCGCAAAGAGGCATTTAAGAACATCTTTAACTTGCGACTGTATAATTCCTGATATAGAAAACATTAAAGAGATTTGTTTTTTCCCACAAAAATCTTGTTTAGGATTTTTTAAAACACCTTGTTACACCCCAGATGGATTATTGCAAGGTGTTTCAAGTTCTAAGTTAGTTTGTTCGTAATGGAACACAAATTATAAAAAATATTATGCTAGCAATTACGTTTTGCTTTTAAAAAGTGTGAAAAACATTGTTAACTCTCCTGGGATGATAATAGCATCATTTTCTGAACAGCTCATCAGCTGTTAAATATTCAAAAGAAGATATGAAACCTTTTTGATAACATCAAACCACGTTTTTGCAATACACTCACTGGAAATTTTAAGAAATTTTCTTGGATACGTTTAATTTAAAGAAACAGATGTCTTTGAAAGAGTTCAACCCATCGTTAAGAACAAGACAATTTAGTCTTGCCTCGCGTATTTCTGATTTAGAAAATGGCGGCGTACGTGATGCTACCTCAAGAAAGCAAGGTACACATATCTCTGGGAGTCCTGAAAAGTATTTAATGAAACAATTGAGAAGAAATACGGTGTCAATACACGACGCAGCTTCGGATGGACTGTTAGAATCAATACGAAATAGAGCCATTGAATGTCCCAGTGACATTCACACGAAGGACGAGGTTGGGCTATTCCCGTTACACCACGCAGCGCGAAATAATAGAGTCGAAACTGTGAATTTACTCCTTGAACTGGGAGCCGAGATCAACTCAAAAGGGGACCAAGGGGTAACCCCCCTTCATGTAGCAATAAGGTAAGCAAATGCGTTTACTGAATCTTATCAAATAATGCGGTATTTCTGAAGTTTTTCGAAAAGTCTTATGAAGTTTATTTTTTTGAAAAAGCAGCCTTTCATTTTTCGAAAAACATTTTGTTGTTATTGTGTTTTTACGAAGGTCTATCAACGAAATATTTAAAATCTTTAGAATTAAACGCAATATATCCATGTATATCACATGCTTTTTGTTAAAAGAGTCGCCCAGCAAAATTTTTCCGAGGTGCTTGTTCTTAATTTGATCTCATTTCTGTGAGCGGTTTGAGATAAAGGAAAATGTTTAAACAAAAAGAAAAGGCATGGACAAACAGAACTGATTGTTTGAGGAATTTTTGGTATTACATGAACTTGCATGTGTATTGCATAACATAATAGTAGATATTTACTGATATGAAACGATGAATCTCTCTTTACTCTCCACAATGCGAACTAAAAGCATTTTCTATCTTTTCAGCCTTAGCCTGCAGGTTGTTCTTAAATTGCTCTAAATTTTCAGTCCATCTGAGCCTCATTGTCTTTATAAAGTTGTTGTTATAAACTGAAAAATCGTATAATTCACGTATAAGCATTGTGAAATAATATGCAAATTTACTGTTTACAGCCGCCAGGCAGTTTGAAACTAAGCGAGTGCCCATATGTGATTGTCAAGGTTATCGGTTGTGTGAAGTTGTTCGTGAATAGAGTTCTGCACCTGCGTTTTTAGTTAATCATTTTTACGTTAGTCATTGTTCGTCGCCGGAAAAGTAAAACGAACTTTGATCTTTTTATTGATTCAATGTTTTCAAACTTAAAAACAGAATTTCAGCAATTTGCAGATATGCTATTGTTATAACTCGTTTTCAGAATAATAGAAATTGCAGTCTTGGAAGTATATCTCCCATTGTAAGTTTTATCTTTATAAAACCGATTAGCTAAAATTCAGTTAAATATAACAGATTGAATAAATAAACTTGTCCCTTTTTTCTCTGTAAAAAATTCTCGTTAAGACAGGATTTAGTTATAACTGTATGTGCTTTGAATAAAAAACATTCGAAGGACTATCGTTTCCGATGTACGTGTTTAGCAAAGCACATTGCCAGAAAATTTGTTTCCGGACTCGAATAAAGCATTTCTACTTTAGAGCAAAGAAGAAATAGATCTTTTAAAACTGAAATCATATTACCATGTCAAATTAGATTACGTAGCATAACTAAGTAAAACGAATGTTTTAACACACAAATGAAATATATAATTCTCTAGCTATGCTAATTCATTTCTATATCATTTATTTTTAAAACAAGGAAGCTTGCAATCTAATTCTAGTTAATTTCTAATTTTAAAACTGTTTACTGGCGGATATAAAAAGCTCCTCCTGTTAGTAATTTGTGAGTAACTTTGTACTGAACAAGAAACAAGCGCTTATTGACCAAGTTAGAGAAGCAAGGCTTTAAGAAGAAAATACTTATATTATTCAAGATTATTAGCACTGAGACCCTCATAAAGTTCTGCGGACGCTACTATCATTAGACTGTGCGTCAATACGGAGTACCAGTCAAGGAACTTGTTCAAACTGTTTAACAAAATTTATTCGATTGTATCCTTTTATATTTTATATTTAGTAAATATGTATCTGTTAAGCAAACCTGTTTTTTTTGTTTTTGTTGTTGTTGCTTTGTGATGTATGCCGCGAATACAAGTTTCAACGGATTATTTGTTGGTTTTTCTTACTTTTATACTAGCGTTGTTCAGTTACTGTGCTCACTTACTAAATTGTTCTTCAATTGGTAAGGGATTTAATCGAGCCGAACCTAATTGTAGAATAATTGCATACACACAATTTGGGAATCCTGCTGATGAACAATTGATAACTGTTTTTGCTATATTTTTCGGTCGCATTATAGTTATGTCTGCTCAGATTTAATTGTCATAATCAAGATACTATGTCGGTGTTTTACACCGTAGCGACAAGAAATTCTGGACTCATAGTCATTTGTCGGACTGAATGAATAAGACCCAAACGTTTTTGACTTTGGGAAGTAGTGTAAGGAGCTGACGAATCAATCCTTAGTCTTTCATCAGACTAACTGTGATATAGACAACTCACGGTTGAAATATTCTGATCATCACCGTAAGAAAGTAATGTAAGGAGCTGACGTTTCAAGCGTTAGTACTTCATCAGAGCAAATGTAATGTGATTTCCTCAAAGTATAAATGTTTATGATCATCACAATAAGTAGTGTAATTAAGAAATATAAATAGTTTCCGTGTTTACATAACCTGATGTAAACACGCGGGAGGTTGGGAGAACACGAGATAAGCGAAGAAAACCACGACGCGAAATGTTTATAATCATCACCGTAAGTAGCGTAAGGAGTTGAAGTTTCTTGTGTTAGTTCTTCATCAGAGCAAATGTAATTTGAACACCTCAAAGTATAAATATTTATGATCATCACCGTAAGTAGAGTAAGGGTATTTAGAGTGTTATTCTCAAACTGAGAGAGTTCGTCGTTGGAAATATTATGATCATTAGCGTAGGCAGTGCAAGGAACTGACGTTTAGAGTGTTAGTTCTTCATCAGATCAACAATAATTTAGATAATTTTAATTATTAACTTAAATATTAAAATATTCTTGGTTGAAGTCTTTTTAATCATTGCAAATTAGAGTAAGAAAGTGACGTTTTATGCGTTAGCCTTCTGATCAACTTTGAAAAACTGAAGGGTAAAAGATCTATATTCATTTGTATTTTGCTAGGTCGAACTCAACAGTTATAGCTCTTGAGCTTTTAAAACAAGGTGCTGATCCATCAAGTGTCACTGACAACGGATCAACTCCGCTTCATTTGGCGGCTTGGTTTGGAAATCAGACAATAGCAGTACTATTAGCAGCGCATGCTCAAACAAAAATTGATGCAACTGACCAACGGGGGCTCACGGCGCTTCACGTTGCCTGCATGAAATGTCACATAGGAATCTGCGAGAGTCTGCTGAGAAACGGAGCGAGAGTTGCAATTCGTTCACTGGATGAGATTACCCCACTGCACCTGGCGACTTTGGCTGAAACTACTGAAATAGCCGAGCTTGTTCTTGCTGCAGGTACGTTCAATGTTTAGTCTTTCGAGTTTCAATGGAAAATGACATGAAACGATGGTGATGATGATGCATGACTGGTGATGGTGTTGTTTATGATAGTGATAATGATTAATGATGGTGATGCTTGACGATAATGGTGACGAAGATGATTGATGATGATGATAATAATGATGATTATGATGATGATGATGATTATGATGATGATGATTATAATGATGATTATGATGATGATGATGATTATGATGATGATGATGATGATTATGATGACGATGATTATGATGATGATGATGGCGATAAGGGTGAGGATGGTAATGATAATAACGATGACAATGATTATAAAGATAATAACTGTCATGATATATAGATATAATTTTATATAATCATAATTTTGTTAATTATTAATGCATATGAGCAGTAACCGCTATTGGCTTGGAAGACAATAATTTACCCTCCCCTTTTTCCAAAGGTACGACGAAACGTCAGTACTAGTCACTGATAACAATTTTTTTAGAACAAACAATCTAGATGATCTAACAAGTGTTAACATATGTTTATTTATTTCTACATTTTTCTATTAAAAGCCAAAAATCAGGGAGTTGATGTGAAGAAATACGTTGAGAGTGAAGATATAGAAGGGGATCGACCTCTGCAATGGGCAATATACGTCAATAACAAAGAAGTCATCGAGCTTCTTTTCCAAAATGGGACCAGCTCAAACGCAAGGAAGCGAAACTTAAAAACTCCTCTGCATTTGGCCGCAATTCTTGGAAACGTCGACTTAGTTGAATTACTGATCCAAAAAGAAGCACTTTTAAATTGTAAAGATGATGAAAAAAGAACTCCTTTGCACTGGTAAAATATAAATAAATAAGTAAATCGATCAATCGATCAATCAATCAATCTATATAATTGTCCGGCTGCGTTGCCAGCGTGGTTGGTACTTGTGGTGTAGTGGTTAACACGTCGTACTTTACTAGTAAACCGAAGATGTGGGGTTCTATTCCCGCCCAGGGCCTATATATATATATATGATATATTTCTCTCATTTCTTTCTATATATATCCACACACCGAACGTATTCTAATTGCATTTGTTGTACCACTTGAGCCTTGAGGCTGTATATATTTTTTCCGTTTCCATTCAACATATTACATAAATGAGACCGGGATTTCTAATTATGTATCGTACCTGATGTAAGCTAGTATGGTTAGCCGAAATATTGTGCTATAAGATTCCAAATTTTATTCGTTCTATTGGCCATTCTTTTTTTATTATGGTAAATCTATGTTTTGGATTAAGAAACAAATTTTGTGTTCTTATATTTTGACTTCATTTCGAATAATAATTGTGTTTGATTATATGTCCAATCAATATTTGCAAGTGAACCTGCAACCCCCTGGGGAAGGAGGAAAGGGGAGTATGGAGGGGGGATGGGGGTATTTTGAGGTAAAAGGATAGAGATGCTGGTCAAGAAATATGTAAAAAAAACCCTTAAAAAATACCAAAACGTAAACATTTTTTATACTAAAAAATACCTCAGAGCAAAAAATTATCTCTATAAAGTATAAACTAATTTGAATATTTCTTTGAAAGCCCTTAAAAATACCCCAATTTTGATCCCTAAAAAATACGACGAGCACCCTATTATACCAGCAAATGGAGTAACACCACCACTTCCCTCTCCCGCCTCCCCTCCCCTCGGGTTTGCAACCTTGTTTGTGAACCTTTGGAATGCCATAGTGGACTCATTACAGTTAAACTTCCCATCTTCACAAACTAAAAGAGAAGAGACCATCGATGACATTATCTTTAAAAAGATGGATTCATGGCGCCTTCTCCGGCCTTCAAAAACAACATGGCACTTGTAATCCCCTTATTTCCTTTGTAAACACGTACGTACAACTATAGAACCTAGCTTCATCTTGTGAAAATAGTTCTCTCCATCTCCACAAAACATTCTTTTAACACAATTCTACAGTTAAGTTTTATAGTTCTAGTATGTTTTAAGAATTTTGTTTTATTTCAAGTTTTTTTTTGTCTTTATTTACTTATCACGTGAGTTAATTTATGTTTTCTTTTCTTGTTCTTCATAATTATTCCCTTTCATATCTCTTTATATACTGCTTTTTCCTTGTCTGCTCCAAAACTTAGGAACTCGCTTGCCAGAGGAACCAAAAAACTGCAGCTCTGATGAAACTTTTAAAGGAAAACTGAAAACATTTTTATTTATAAAATATTTTTAATGTTTTTTATTCATTTTCAATTTTTACTTGTAATTTTCAGTGTCGTTAAATTTGTTTTAAAGAAAAACTTTATCATTATTATCATTATTATTATTATTATTATTATTATTATTATTGTTATTGTTATATGAATTGGGATAATTTCACATATTTTTGTGATATCATTTCTTTTTGTTTCCCATTATTCAACACTTTTTCTTTTCTTTATCTCCTTTATCTTGTTTCTGAATTCCTTACTTGTTCATTACATTTTACCTTTTTTTGTTTTCATTATTTCCTTTCCCTCTCGTTCAGTCTTTTTTTCCCATTCCCATTCCCATTCCTGTTCCTGTTTTTCTTTCTTCTTTTCATGTTCTTTCATTTATTGATATGTCTTGCTTTTTCTTTTTCTGTTTCGTCCTTTTTTTGTGTCCTCATGCTCTTTCTTTTCTACTTTTGTCTTGATTTTTTTTCTCTTGTTTTGTCCTTTAACTTTATCTCTTTTTCGTTGTTCTAAAATATGTAATCCATATTGCTATATCTTGTCTGTATCTTCCAGTGCTGCTTCCGCTGGTAATACCAAAGTTATTGAGCTACTTTTAGAAAACAACGCTAAGCTAGAGTCACGTGACGCAAAGGGGATGACTCCTTTTTTGTGTGCCGTCAACTCAGGAAGGCTGGATTCTACCCACGTGTTAATAAACTGTCTGTGCAATGTTGAGGCGCAAGAAAAGTGCACCAAAACTTGTCTTCATTTAGCTGTTGAAAAAAATGACTTAGAAATGCTTACGTTTTTACTGAAAAACGCATGCACGGACAATGATTTTGTAAATAAGGCAGACAACTTTGGAAAATCTCCTTTACATTACGCTGCTACAAAAGATGACCCAAAGGTAAGAGATTCAGGAGGAAAGATAAGAAAAAAATTGCGATAAAATATTTGCGTCCAAAACTAAAAATTTTAATTCAAATTTTATCGAAATTACCACTTACCAGCTTAAAAACAAAATTCCTAGAGGGGGGTTTACAAATTCAATACACAGAAGCCTTTGTGGGCTCATACTTGGTCAGCTGTACTTTCGTCACATATATGTGACGTTGGGCAGAAAATGGTTAATTGAAACTATGGTATCAATAGTAATAACCATGATATAATAATAATAATAATAATGATAATGATAATGATAATGATAATGATAATGATAATGATAATGATAATGATAATGAT
>JAOBRB020421800.1:0-19752 GCA_027575285.2 Zoanthus pulchellus | reverse complement strand
TATCATTTGGCTTTAGTGAAATATTTTGTAATGTCTGAAATTTAAGACTTTGTATGGGAATGTCTAAAACTTTAAGACTTTGTATGGGAAGATTTTGACTGATAGTCACTTCGGCTTTTTGGTAGGAGATAATTGCTTTGAATAACTACTGGGGCAATAAAATGAGACAGACAAGAATTTACCTCCCTTATTTCAGGGGTTAGAGTGAGATGTCAACATAACTTTAAAATTCCCATACAAAGTCTTAAATTTCAGGCATTTCCAAACCAAGTATCAAATTCTTGCCTTGGCAATTAAATAAGGAGTGTGTTCAGGACTAAAACACACTTTTAGATCTTTAAATGACTAATAGCTCTTAAAGCTTGCAACTTCAGCAGTGAAATAAAGCCATAAAGCCATAAAAGACCCCAAATTAATTCCCCTCCGCAACAAAACTTCCCCTCAGCAACAGAAAAATGCACATGTACCTCAGGCAGAACAAAAAATCATCTGGAAATTTTGAAAACATCTTTGAGTAGCCCTGGCCTAAAACAGAGGTTCTGAAATGGGAGTGCTGATTTGACCATTAATGTGCATACTAATGAGACTTAAAGGCCTTAAAATGTTGCGGAGGGGAAAATCACTTATTGGACAAGCAGTCCTAGCTGCTATTTCTCTGAAGCAGAATTTGGTTTTCAATTATGCTGAATATTTACTCCCTGGAGGAGTCCATGTCCCAGTACTTTTAACCAATTAAGGATTTTCCTATTTCTCTCTAACAAAAAAAATCATTTTCCCCTCCGCAACGACCAAATTTGCAAATTTCAAAGAATTATGATAATTTATGCATAAACAACAGCAGACGAAAAATTATTTTTGCCATTTTCACAAACTATGATTACTATGTAAAAAGGTCATAAGAAGTTTATTTAGAATAAACAAATGTTGTGTTTGACTTTTGTGTGGTCAAAATACTGTGGAATGGCCCACATACTAACTTTAAAACTCCATTTTTCTCGTGATCGTGGTGGACAGCTAGCCGAGATCTAAATAATGCTTTACACACCTATGACCTTTGCCACTCTTCCATCTCTGCGCATACTTTCTGTGGGTAACATAAAGATGACCGGTGTTGTGTTTCTGGTGCACTGAAGAACCTGTTCCGTATTATATGATATTGCCTGGTTGACACTTGCACCAAGCTGGTAAAGCACTAAATCGTGGGCAATATGATGAACCTGAAAATTATAATAAGGTATTGATTCTATATTGATAGATTGAAATGAATTGAACATCTGATCAGAGTAAATGGAGAAGATACAAAATCTGGCAAGCTTTTAAGGAAGAATGGTAAGTCAGGGGAGTCAGGTTGGCATCAGTTGTGCATTCCAGCTCTATGACCTGGGATCGATACCAGGGCCCCACAAGTGGGATGAGATTACTCTGGGTTCTCTGTTTAGTTGTTATTTCTTGTCTCCTCAACTGAAATAGCACTACAAAACAGAAATACCGAACTCAACAGCTAATATAGTTCATTTGCATTGCCAAAATAACATAAGACAGAGTTTTCACCTTTTGCGCCATTGCCTAGTGGCCCATGGAGCTGGCGCTTATATCCGGTTTCTGTAGTGTTAAACGGACTCTCCTTGGACGGGACAATAATCCATCGCAGGTTAGCTCCCAGCAGACGCTGCGACTCATGTACCTACCCCGGGAGGAAGGAAAGCTGAGTTGGCTTAGATGGAAAAGAAGGCCTCACAACGATTCAAATCTCGGCAAAAAGCCGGGATCGAACTGGAGACCTCGTGGTTGGAAAGCAAAGATCTTACCAACTGCGCAAACCATGTCCGCCCATTTCCTAGGCTAGTTGAAAACAGCTTCACTATTATAAGATGAAAGTATATCTGCAAAGATTCGTCTAGTTCAACTGTTTTTTTTTGTTCGTTGATTTTTAAAAAAGAAAAATACTCTTTCACTCTTTACATGGATAGAAAAATCTGTGAATCCCTAATTTAATCAATTAAACATTGTTATGTAGAACGAAAAAGTTGTATCCTTACTGATGGAAAACTTAAACATTCATCATATTGTTTCTTTCGATGTATTAATGCAGCATCCCATTTATGACATTTAGAAAACATTTAGACGTTTATTACCACGTTAATTAAAAGATAAAGATTGATTTACTAATAAAGCTTACTTGGTTTTCGCACAATGTTTTCCAAAGCAGTGCTTTCTGGAAGACGGTGAGTGGAGTCTGCAGCTGTGAATCACATGGGGCAGCACTTAGCAGAACCGGAGGAAGCTGCCATAAACAGTGACAAAGTTTAATATTGAATCATATTATTTAAAACATATTAAAATTTCATTGCAAAACATTGCTGTCTCAAAAACTAGTTTGATGTCGTTTATGGCACAGAAAAATCCATTTCATCTACAGAAAACAAATTTCATTCAATCACAAGAGAGTAACCTTTGAGAAACGCTAGTTAATCATATTCTAGTAAAAGCTGATCCCCATTGTCTTTTTCTAAAGCTTTCCATATAGAACGTCTTTCACCTGTCATCAATAAAGGCGTCAAGGAAATTGCAATAGTTTACGTTACAGAATCTCCTGATAACTGTCTCTGATAATTGCAGTTCTTTTATTGTGTTGGTTTAGCAGCCATTACCGTTATTGATAATAATACGATAAGATATCGAAATAAAAAATTAAGGTTTACAAAAATTTTCTTTGAATTTTCAATGTCAAATCGAGAAAACCATGCATCTAGTTATAGCTGCCTTTCTCTAACATCTGCAAATGGTTAGACCTTCACGTCTTCTTGGATAAGGACGTTAAACCGTAGGTCCAGTATCTCTACCCTCTATGATGGGGAATTAAAAGAATCCATATACTTGTCGAAATGAGCAGGGTAGTGATTCCGGTGTTGTAGTCTGTCTGTTCTTCTGAGGGCATTTCTTGATGATATTATATGTTAGCCGCTCTAGTGGACCATCTAAAACCCTCAAATGAACTGTAAAACCTTGTACTGATCAATGTAAAGCGCCTTTAACCATATACATATAGAAAAGGCGCTATATATATGTTTAAGTATATTTATTTATCTATCTCTTTATTTCTTTATTTATTTAGCTGCTATTCTTTATCTTCTCAACATGCCTAGGAGAAATGGATTTTGATAAGGGTAAAGCCTACAGCCTACAATGCCACGAGAGACACTCACAACAATGCACTGACAGCCATCGGTAAACTAGCTATGATATATCTTACAGCGGAATCTGTTTTGGTTGAAAGAGTAAACTGATATTGACTATGTGCACCTTTTTGCCAACAATAAATAATATGACAACTAAATAAGGCTTGCTAATAAATGACTCACACTAAAATATTCCTGCCACTGTTTTGGCTTATGGAGAATTGAATTTTTTACTTCCGAAAAGGGAGAAAGCACCTGCAGCCTGTTCAACTCCTCCCATGCCTACATGAAAAACAAAGAAATCAGTATTAAAATTTGGACAAAATAGGTATATTTTCTTGTGAATAAAAAAAAAAACAAACAAACTAAAATTGCAAATCAATGTGATCATCATCAGGCTGTAAAAATCTAAACGCAGTTAAAGAGTATACTTTCTTGATGTTGAAATAAAAAATATGACAAACGTTTTCGATCAATGTGATCATCATTAGGCTGTAAAGGCGTGTTCAAACTAGAGACGCCAATGAAAGCTCTGACACAGAGGCAAGCGCAAGGATATTCACACCAGCGACTCAAGTGATGCAAGCTACGCAGCTGTCTGTGTCATCCCCATTCATATAGAAAACTTGTGAAGCAAGAGCAAACGCAAACGCAATGAAGTGTGCGGAAGAAAAGGGAAATTTTCCTTTTTCTTACATCCGTGTCTGTATCAAGTTATATTCACTTGTTTTTATTGCGTCTACACCTTAACTGCATTTAGATTTTTTAAAGCCTGATGATGATCAGATGACTAGAAACCGTTTGCAATACTTTTTTCGTTTTGTTGGGCAAGCAGTACAAATAGATTTTCCCAAGCTGTTACACAATACAAATCGAAAAACTACAACAAAGCAATCGTGAAATGCAGGTAGCGAGTTTTTTAACACTGGTTTATAACTGCACAAAAATAAATGCAAATTTGAAAACACAGGTTATAACTCACAGATACTCTTACAGAAAAATCGCGACAAGGGAATTCTTTAGTAGTGGATTAAAAGAGCCGATATGAATGCGAAGAGAGCTGCTGTTACCTGATGAGACACCCAGTCGGGCTTGATGTTCATCTCTTTGGTTTGGACCTGGACAGTCAGGGAGCAGCTGGGCATGCGCATAAACAATTGGCATTCTTCGACCGTCACTAGTCCTTCTGCTAGCATTTTCTCCAAAGCAATCAGAAATGGAAACAGATCGTTGTCCCCTGTTTAAGCAAATGGCATATATTTTAGAACCACGATTTCTTACTAACTGAGAGGAAATATAACTTTGCAATAACTTGATACGAAATCTACATTTTTAATAAGTTGGTAGAAAATCTTACTTTGAATAGTTTGATAGGAAATCTCACTTTGTTTAGCCTGATAGGAAATCTAATTTTGTAATACTTTGATAAAAAATCTATCGTTGAAATTATCTAATAGGAAATTTAACTTTGTAATAAGTTGATAAGAGATTTAACAATGTGATAACTTAATAGGTAATCTTACTTTGTAATAACTATTCAAGAACTTTCCCAAAACTTTCCAAGAATTTTTGAAGTAAACCCAGGAGTGATACTCCATAACTGATATGTTCACCTATTCTCTTTACTTGTCTCCTGAAGAGTGAATCGATATCAAGATTTGATTACACGAAGAGCAGGGCTCTGATCCCGGTGCTAAGGTCTGTTTACTAAATCGAGCAGCTGTTGGAAATTATTAGACTCAAATGTTGAACGTTTTTATAACATTTAGAAAAATCTTAGAGATTTTAATAAATGCTATATAAATGCGGCATTTTTTTGTAATTACACGTCGTTACAAACAGTCTTTTTTTAATTAAACTTTTTTATTCCTTCACATGTGTTCTTGCGAGCCACACACGTAATGGAAATCAAAATATACGTAATACTCAAACACATAAAATATATTTAAAACGGAACAAAGCCTTATTATTTCAAGTGAATAATATTTTGTTCGAAATTTCCAAAGGAAAGCACAAACTCTTTAATATATATGTTAGTTTTCTGTAAAGCTCGTTCAATATTTTGTCAAACGACAGAATCGTTCTTATTTTGTTTTTTTTTCTCCAGTTCTAAGCAAGATAAGTACTACAAACAGCTATCGAGTTTTAGCAACACATCATTGGTGGTCGCTGGTGTATCATTAATATTGGTTGCTTGAATAAATAAATAAATAAAAAATAATTATTTATAAAAAAAAAATTATCGTTGTTCTTTGTTTCTTCTTTAGAGATTTCTAATAAAACAACTACAGTACATTATTCCGTTTCAATTTTTATCGCCCAGTGATTTGATTCCAATTATATCTCATAGTCTAGTAGCTTAGCGGAATGATCGTGACAGACTGGAAAAAAGTGCCAAAACTTGTACAGATGTAGCTTAGGACTAGTTATTCAATTTCAGATGGGTGCCCAGTTCAAGCCCCTCTCGTTCCATTATATTAGGTGATCAAAAATCTCACGAAATTCCATTGGTGGGTTCCCTGTGGTGTGACTAACATTAGATAGAATTTCACTATCTATGCCATGAAAACAGTGCAAAACCCTTTTATTCTACAACGGGATTGGAAAAAATCAACTATTTCAAAAAGAGCAATAGTTTTTTTATAAGGTTTTGCCTAGTTTAAGGAGGTTTGATGTACTTCGTGACCAGTCCCCCTTACACATACATTCATATAATGGCAGACCGATAATGAAAAGTATTTTCAATTTAATAGGGTAACACGAAGTTTTTTTTTCGGGCACCCATCTCAGATTTAATACTCATACCCCAAGGAAACTGTGTACAAAGTTTGGTACTTTTGTCCGCTTTGTCACGATCCGTTTCAAATTTTGCATTAAGCTAGCAGACTACCACTACCTTTCAGTTTTGTAACATAGTGAACAAGACCGGACCCACCTAGAAATAAGCTCCAGGAGATTCTTGTATAGATATGCTTGGTCAATGCATTCACTAGTTCTGCTGCTCTCGCTGCGGATGAGCCACTAAACTTTTTGCCAGCACATCTATACACAATAGTTTCGTGGCACAGCTGAAGAAATGTGTCAAGTTGGAAATGGTAATACGTGTTTAGCTTGAAAAGCCCTGAGATCACAGAAAATAGTAGAGCACCGTGTTCAGCGACAGGAAGATACTCGCTTCTTTTAACAAGCAACTGCTGATGCATTATCTGTTGAAGAAAAGGTAGTCACTGAATGTAAGTTGTAGGTATTGACAAATCGTCAACGTTATATCGATTTAATACCACTGTAGCTTGTGATTAATATCAAAACGTCACTAAATTTTCGCCAAACTTTATTATTCATTTTGTAATTCATAATTATATTTCTTACGAAACATTACTAAATGGGTTGATGAACGTTTAGACCCATTTCTTAACCATTTTGTTAAGCAGTAAAATATAATTTGTATCAGTGTAGTATCAAATATATACAGTTTTTTACGACTCATGTTTTCAAATAATCTGATAGCAACGCTAGTTATATACAGTACATTTTCAATATTCAGTAGTCCAAATTTTCAACTTAATTCCATAAGTACTGAATTCCATAGCCATATATGTCTAAATTGTCAAATCCTGCTGGACAAGGTAAAACCATCTCGATAATAGTGAAGAAACACAAGAACACACATGCAGGTCAACTGAAAAACTGGAACTAAGTGGTACATGAGCACAGACACAAGATCCGTCATATCTTGAGAAGTGAAGCTCACCTCAGACTCACTCAGCCTCTGTTCAGCCATGGCCAAGATCAGTTTACTCTGTTTTACAGACTGCAGCATGGTGGTGTCCTTCAACAGCGGACCGTTAAGGTTCAGTGTCTTTTCTAGGATGTACCCCTATCAATAAAAATCAACGCATATATGTCACAGGGAATCAGTTTCACTTTTAATTTTTTTCCTTTATTGGTTCTGTTGGTTGGTTTCAGCATAGAGGACCAACTTACTCCTTCAATAACGGTAGCAAATGAGTCAGTGAATTGATGAGCTCGTTTTACTATATCAATGGCAATCAATAACCACATTGTTTTGTTTTTTTTTTCGATTGAGAAGATATATCATATACTCCAGGGAGTGTTTCATCATATTTCCATTTCGAATTTCGTAAGGAATATTTAGCCGCGTATCGTAGAAGTGTTTTCAACTCTCTTCTAAGTGTTGGGAAATGTGATGAAACACTGTCTCTAGTGTTTGATATATTACTTGACAAGAGGGAAGCCATGTTAAGCAATAAACCTTTAAAGTATCTGCAAATACAATTTCAAGGAAGATAACGCATTGCTTTTCAAAAAAAAATAGAACTCAGAATCTCTGCTCTAGTCATCCTATAAGAAAATAGAAAATGTATACTTTTAAAAGAAAAGAATAAACAAACATTTGATGTGATAGGAAACAAAGAAAGTGTTGGGAAATGTGATGAAAAACTGTCACTAGTTTTTGATATATTACTTGACACGAGGGAAGCCATGTTAAGCAATAAACCTTTGAGGTATCTGCAAATACAATTTCAAGGAAGATAACGCATTGCTTTTCAAAAAAAATAGAACTCAGAATCTCTGCTCTAGTCATCCTATAAGAAAATGGAAAATGTATACTTTTAAAAGAAAAGAATAAACAAACATTTGATGTGATAGGAAACAAAGAAAACTCCGGGCAAAAAAGTCGAGCCAAAAGTCTGGCGACTACCAACGTAAAAATATTATATAAATGTAGAATACAAAAGGATAAGCAACTAACAACAAAAATCTCCAGATAGAAATTAGAAAAAAGTCAACTAAAAAAATTTATTCGTTAATCTATTCATTTTTCATTCATTTAAGTACTCACTTATTAACTAAAAGTTTATTTATTTGTTTGTTCAAGCGTATAAGGGAACAAAAAGTTAATAATCAACAACTTTCTATCACTCAGTCAACTTCATAGAAAACATATGCTCTTGCCGCACACGTACGTCAATTAAACCAAATCAGATAATATTAGAGCCACCAAAAACAAAGCACAAACGTGTAAATTAAAGTTTGTCAGATTCGTGAAAAACCCTTGCTTACAACGTAAGTGTGCGATCCTGCTTCTAAACCAGTAAGAACGTGAACAACGAAAATTACCGTTATTGTATTTTCAATTGTTTTTCACCTGCATCGCTATCCTCACTGCTTAAGGTCCCAACATTGCCAGTCGCCGGCTCTTATTGACAACTCCCCAAGCGTCATTCCTCTCAACCAAATTTTTAGGAAAAAAAAAGGTATACTTCATGAAAACATATAATCCAAAAACTTTTGTCTATCGGGCATTTTCTTTTAGCTTCAATTGACAATAATTACTTCCTGAAGTTCAACTGTCCAAAAATCTTTTGGGAACGATTGCAGGGCTCAAAATTGCGACTAAATTTTTCATTTTGCGACTAAAACTTCAAAAGCAGTCGCAACTTTGCGACCAGTTTTCATCTTCGATAGCTAAAGAAATTAGGTTACCGTAAATGACTATTATAGTTACGTATTAAATAACTACTCGTGTATTAACTTGGCTCCCGAATTTCTAGCAAAAAACATTATTACTGAAAGTGTATACCGTATTTATTCGAATTTTTTCCCTCTCTCAAATAAGCGCCCCTCTCGAATAAACGCTCCCCTTCAAACAAAAGTATTAGAATCGCCGTGAAATCCCGTTTTATTAGATATCAACTATTGCTTCGCAGTTAATGAAAAAACTGGAATTTTTCTTAAAGCTTCACTTTAATGTTTCTATGATCACAAAGATCTTTCATTCTCAAAAGTTCCTTCTCAAATTCCATAGCAATTGCTCACTTCGCTATTCTAACAATGAATGCTGTCGGAACAAACAAGTCCATTCTCGAGCTTTCTTGATCTAGTAACTCTTGCTTCCACTTCGTTTTGAAACGACAGTTCGACTGGTACATGTCCTACAAGTTATTCTGGGTTGCCAGCCTCCGTGTACGTCCCAATAGCATATTCATCATGCTCCTTGGCCTCCTTACGTTTATCCTCGTGACAGGTTAGCTTTCGCCCAAAGTTGGAGTCCATTTGATTTATAAACATGATGACCGCGTATAACGGATTCGAATTGTATTTCAAACTCAAACTTCCAATACCGATGGTAGATGTTTGAGCGAGCCATAAGCGCTGTTAGCCAACTCATACAAGCTTCGATTTGCAAGCTGAACGGTGAAAGAGTCCTGGCGCGCACATTTTCTGTTTAGAGCACAGTTTAGTGTAAGACCTATTGTTTTCGAAATTTAAAACCCTTTCAATGTAAAACTTTTATAAACCGACAAAGTAGATTTAGCGCTAGAGAGCATCTTCGTTTGCTTATCTTATCTGACAGTTTTGAGACTTTTTAGAGAATGTGTGAGAAATAAAACACCGTCATCACGTTCACATCTTCCCCTTTCAGTCGCAGGAATGGAGGCTCGCGCATCACATTCACATGCCAGTCTAAAGGTAAGTTCTTATTCAGCGGAAAATAAACTATATATAGAAGCAATTACGTTTGTTGAGAGCGGCCATAGTATCCATAGAGCTGCCAGGAAATTCAATGTAGATCGTGAGAGAGGCTGACCAGGAAGCTGCAGATCACAAGCAAGAACTTCTCTAAGGAGGAGGAAGAAAACCATTTGATTAAGAAATGGACGAGATGCTTTTAGAGTGGGTACACCAACGCAGGTCAAGTGGTCTTTGAGTTTGAAAAAAAATGATTGCTCACAAAGCGTGAGCAACTCACGAGCAGAAATGCTAGACGACACAAGTACTCCCTCCCCCCAACCTCTTTTACAGCAAGCAATGGCTATGTCTAAACGTTTATGGCCCGAAATGGCTTGTTTCTACGACGTAGAGCGAGCGAATCGCAAAAATGCTCAGACAAACTAATCGACAAGCTCATTGGCTGCATTTTACAAGTGAAACAACAGCGCAGTAAATCTTCTTATAGCCATAGTAAAATAATTGCCATGGACGAAACAGCTGTTTGGTAAGACATGCATGCTATCAAGCACAACAGTTGACAACGTTGGGGAGAAATCGATAAGACTCAAGACGACAGGTCATGAAAAGTCTAACCAGTCGGTATGCGTGACCGCAAAGGCAGACGGGACAAAGCTCAAAACCTTTATTGTGTTTCCGGGTGGCAAGCGAGAAACAGAACAACTAAATGAAGAGTTCAGAAACAAGTGCTCTGTGGCATCTTCTGCTAACGGGTGGATGAACGAGAATCTCACTCTGCAGTGGGTGCAAAGGGAGCTGGGACAGTTCGCCTTTAATCGTTGGTTGCTGGCTTGGGACTCGTTTATATGCCATATAACCGACGATAATAAAGAAGGAACTTCCATGCTTCAAGATCGACTCGGTTATAGTGCCAGGAGGTTGGACAAAGTACATCCAGGCCTCAAATGTGTGCGGAACAAGCTTTTCAAGCTCAGAGTTACGGAAAAATATGACGAGTGGATGGCCGACGGTAAGCACTCCTTTACAGCAGCAGGAAATATGCGCGATCCAGCTCATCGGGAAATTGTCAGTTGGGTGCTTGATGCCTGGGACCGTTTGGGCAAGAAGCTTATAGTCCGTTCCTATTAAAGCTGTGTGCTTACAGTGGCAGGAGATGGATACCAGGATAACGAAATCCATTGCCTGACGGAGGGCCAGCCCTGCCACGCTGGTCTTTCTTTGCTTGGGTTCAGTTCAATAAGCGATATCTGCTTCCCAGGAAGCTGACCTGTTTCCTGATATTAACGACCCCGATGTCGAGGATGCAGCACCAGAATGCTCACTGATGGACGTCAAGTGATAACGAAATTGAAATCGAATACGAGATCAGAGTGAACGCTAAGGCGATAGAACAAGACTGCTGTTGGTCACTGTTGGTTTAGACAGTATCGCGTGCATTAGACAGTATCTGTTAGGCTTTATTGCGTGAACACTTGAATCAAGACTTCTATTCGATATGTTCCCGGTATAAGAACTTGTTTAAAAATGTTTTTTTGGACGGTATCGTCACGTTGCACTATGTTGTGTTGTGGAAGATACTACTCAAGATTTGAATGTCTTTGCGACTAAATGGTGAAATTTAATAACGTCTTCTCTCGAATAAGCGCTCCCTAAAGCAATCAAAATTTAATAAGCACCCCTGGTGCAAATTCGAATAAATAACGGTAAATATTAATCGACTCCGATCGTGATTGAAGGAACAGTGTGCGGAAACTGAGCGAACTAGCGCTGGCGCCAATAACCTTTTGTTGTGACTACGCATGCGTAATTGAATCACATTGAATCACAAATAGCGCCGTCTGTTAAGGTTGTTGTTCAATTTTTGTCCTTAACAGCACTCAGTGTGCCGGAAACAACCACATGAACTGAATACACAAGTTTAAATTCTTTGCGGCAAAAAAAGCGCCGCGCTGTTTTTAGTGTGCGGCCTGCTTAATGTCAAGCCAAAACGTTTGAATATGTTTCCCGATTAGATCCTCCAGTCTTATTCTGGAAAAGGCTACTACATGCTACGCGTGAACTAAAATCTTAAGAAATGAGTTAATGTTTTTGAGTCTTACCTTGGCATGTACAACATGTTGCTTATGAAGTGATACGTCTCTCTCAAGTGATCGTTCCTGTCCATCATACTCGGGCCTCTCAACTGCCAGCGTGTTAGCCAATAGCAAATTGCGCACCCCTTCATAACTGACAGACATGTTTATCAAACTTGCACCGGAAAGTGGAAGTGGGAAAACTCCTTCCCCAACTATAGACATTGGCACGGAAGAGCTCAAGTACAAACGGAAAGACGGGTTGTATCGAACTTGCTTTTTACCGATTGACACCATTAAATTCCCATCGTCATTGATAAGGACTTCACGGGAAAGCAAAAGGTTTAAGCTGTCACTTAATGGACGTCTCTCAACGTTCGTCACAAGAACAACCAAACCTTCCATTGTGGCTGATCGCAGCTTACCAACTGTAATGAGAAACAAGACTTGCCTTTAATATTTTAACGAGTATGCCAAAATAATTTTATGAAGCCAGACAAGGGAATTTTACTAGCAATTTACTGGACAACTGTATTTTGCTGCTAATAACATACACGGAAAAATTACACAATTCTGGTTGACAGAGAAAGGAGTACAGTTCTTTTGTAACACGAATGCAAACTTTGCAACACGAGTACAAATTACAAATGCTTTCTGATTGGCTACAAACACAAAATAAATTAGAAAAAAATAGATTAGAGCTGTTTCTATAGTAACACTTGGCGGAAATTTTCAGAAAAACGCGAAGGAAAATGGCTGGGAATTTCAGCATGCAAACAACGATTTGGTTTTGCAAGCGAGAACACAATTGAAAAGCTAACAAATTTTTCCAAAACCCCAAATACAGTAAAGAGTACGTCTTTCTGGCTCGAAGTCAGCTTCTGAGATTCAAAACAACAGCCCGGTTCTTGTAAACGCAGCCGAAGCATACATTATTCAGGATGATTCTTACGGAAGGTTTACTTTTCTTAATTATTGTAAAGTGAGTCTTGAAGGGTGTTAAATAAGTCCTCACACATTTCCAAGTTTTACTTCAAATGATTTTGAACTGTTGGTCTTGTAAAAGTTTGCATTTGACAAACAATGTAATCTGTTTCAGCCAATCAGTTAAATGAACAAAAAAAAACGCGCGCCCTGTCAACAATTTTTTGTTGTAGTTATGTTGTTTATTATTATTAAGTAATCAAATGATTTCTCGTGCAATTTGGATTAAATAAGCCCTAAGGGCTCGTGCACTTTTATTGGTCTTTGAAATATTTACTCGTGCTTATTTATTTTTGACTTGACTTGAATGATTTTATCACAACTGTGTCTCTTCGCTTATATGCTTATGATACAACTGATTATTACCCAGATTATGGTTTTAAATTAAATAATTAATAAGGAACTTAACGTTATTACAGAATATGTTGCATGAAAAACGGAACGGAGCAAACATATATAAGTACGACTTTTGGCCAGGCGATACTCCTGTGGAAATAAAAGACTCCATTGATACTCGTAGCCATTCGTAGTCACTCGAGCTTGACCCTCGAAGAGCATTTAATAGCTCAGTTAAATAAGGTCTATGCATAGTCAAACGCTTTATGTATAATTAGACGTTTAATTTTTTTCATTTGCATGTAATGATTCAGTTATATAAGGCTTTTATTCTTCCTCACTTTGAGTACTGTGGCCCAGTGCTTATTGGAATAACTAAAACTTTAACTGATAAATTAAAAGATGCAAATAACTATATTCTTAGAACGTCATTAGTCTACCTCGTACGATAGTATTCTTAAATTAATTAACACTAATACACTAGAACAAAGAATCCCTCGTGAGTTAACTTTACATTTTAAGTATTTCAATGGGATTGGTCCTAGCTACACTGAAGATTTTTTTAAAACTTCAAACAATAAATTATAATCTTAGAGATTCAGGCACTAAGCTCGAGCAAAGTTCCTTTCATAGCAAGTGACGTCTTATTCTTTCGCTTCCACTGCCAGCAATCTTTAAAATACTCTACCAAGAAATGTTAGAATTGCTGGTAATGTGACTGCTTTTAGAGATATGATAGATAAATTAAATCATGCACCGTTATGTATCGTTAAGTACTATAGGAATTTGATTATTTATAGTATATATGAGTTGATTCCCAGAATGTTATGATATTTTAAATTTGGCTTTCATATAAAACATTGACTGAACAGTCATTGAAAAATAGTATTTGGGCACCATAAAAACAATATCAAAAACCAAAGCGTTTACTTTTTTTCTTTTGAAAACATTTTTCACTAAAACATATGTATTTTTGTCTATAATTATATTTCATATTCTGTTAAAACTATCCTTCGCAAAAACATCAAATCACTACTCCTTAATGTTCTATATAATGAAGATGGCTATTTGAAAAGTGTTGCATGCTTAATTGAATATCTTAACGATACCTATTAGCTTGTCTGTGGTTAATCATTCTGTCTTGTATTTCTATTCTATTTTACTTTTTAGAATTAATGTGCAGTGTGTGTCTATCGTGTTATGGATGCGCGCGGAAAGTTGGGAGAGCAAGACAGATGCGTTCGATTCACTAACATTTCGGTGCACACGACATTTATGCACAACTATATGGTGACCGCAAACAGTTCCACAATAAAACCGATAAATACCTAAAACAAAACAGTGTCGTCACTACAAACTACAAGTAAATACATAAATGATGTATGTTGATGTATGTTAATTATTAACCGTTAGCAATGTACTACTAAAACCAATATCATTGTAATAACCATGCATTATAGCGTCAATTACATGACTCCCATAATCCAAACAATAATCATTGGATTTCTTTTTCATGATATACTATATTCTTACAAAGTACCAATACAAATCAAATAAAAATCTTCATTATAAAATCTATTACCACCCACAACATTATTCACTATATTTCAATACTAACGAAAACAACAAAGGCATCAACAAAAGGTAACACATTTCCTTTTTCTGTACCTATTTGCGGATCATCTGCTGAGATTACAGATATATCCCCTTCTTTAAGCCCAAGATCAGGAGTTGGGCAGCAGGTGTCGGGTCTCACAGGAGATTCCAACTGAAACAAAAACCACACCCAAATGTTAATAAGGAGAACCTGAGTAAATACATTTCTGTCTTCAAATATATCAGCCACAATTTTTCTTTGTTGGATATTGATAACGCTGAGTGTCTCCAAATATGCACCATTCTAATCAGCCTTTCCACAGCCAAGAAACCAACAAAATTTAAAGTTTTACAGATATTTTAATGCCGAAAGTGAGATGAAAAACTAAAATTGTTATCTCTACATATCTTAACACAAAAAAATTGAAGGACTTTCGGTGAGACAATAACGCTTATAAACACTTTCTGCACTACACAGAATATATAAAATTTATAACCAAATAAATGCAAAAAAATCATTAATTGGAAACAGTAGATTCGAATTGATGTGGCAGGCGATGCTATAGTGGTAAAAAGATCAAAAACGCGAAAGCCCTCCGTTAATTATTGCTCCTGCATTCTGATTGACTACTGTCCAGAGGTCTATTTGTGATCATGATAGCCTACTAGTAGAGAAAAGATGGCCGATCAATATTGGCTACGACATCAGTGGATTTTATCGACATTTAATTTGTACGTTCTGTTTTGATTGATTAGTAGGTTTATACTAAAATATTCAGACCTCTTGGCATCATAAAGTACAAGTTTGAATAGCTCATTCGGCCTACGGCCTCACAGATTAATGACTTGTAGTCCATTCGTCCTCGGAGGTCTAATTGTTAATAAGGGCTTTTTAAAATCTTAAATTTGCAAAATGCCAAATAAAGACTCTTAATGACTTTTAATGACCACCTGGAGCCTACTTTTAAAAGCCAGTGAGGCACTTGTTGTCTTTTAATATAAAAAATGTCCACTTCGCACTGAAAAAAAACGATCTCGTTTAAAACTTAGGGTTAAATATGGAGTCGCATCAGATACCAATGAAAAACTAAAGCTTTTGTTGTTAAAAGGCCTCAGTGAATCTGTGCAGGTGTTCTAGATCAATTATATGTTAGCAAATTTTATTGGCTTCTCTCGCCATATTATCAAACCTATTATTTTAAATTCGCTAATCATGCGGCTCGTAAAAATCACAGGACTAGTGGAGCCAGTCAAAACTGAGAACATATATCCGATCTACCAATCATGATATAGAACACAAAATCCTGCACTGATTCGCCGACGGTCCTGATTAGCATTTAATGAAACTGGAAGCCGTCTACATGCAGGCTATCTTTCGTAAAATGCACCTACCTGGATTCCCAAAGTTTTGGCTAGTTCTTCTTTCATTGCCTTTTCTGTTTTGGACTCAAAATTACTACCAAGAGTCTGCTCCGACTTAACAGTAAAAGGTGTTTCTGTTTGGTACGCTTCTGCTTCGTCAAAGATTCCTTGGTCTAGAACGAAACACATTGATCAAGCTCTAGTTTTCCACGGAGATGATAAATAAATCCATTACTTGGATTTAAGCTTATCCGGGATAAAATATCTTTCCAGTGTAAACCTAGAATAACTGGATGCACAATACCAGTTTAACCATCTTTTCCACCAAAGTTAATAGAGTTGAATAGTTATAAAACTTGACAACTATACCTTTCCCTATAGAAAAATATTTGACGCTGGGCGTACATAAATAACAAAATTCTTTGAGTTGTAAATGAGAAAGCAGCAAATAGACTAATGAGACATCACATGTGGAACAAAAGGCCCTCTTTGTAATTTACTATGTTTCATAACCAGTCATCTCTAAGAACTTTCTGTCAATAAAGATAAAAAAAACTGGTTTAAGTTAGTTGCAATGGAAAAAAAATGCACAAAAAAATCTCAATGCCTTAAATTCAGAAGAAAACACGTCTTAAAATGTCTTTTTTTAGGTTTTTAAACAACTTTGGATTTCTAAACATATAAAACAAAAGATCTACTCCTATTGATTGTTCTCTAAGAAAATTGAACAAAATATGTGAATTATAGCTACTTCAGCAAAAAAATGAAAGGACAAGCAGAACTAAATATCTCTGAATATCTACCTTTACTCATAAAAAAGGTTTCTAGAACATAGGAAATTAGAAGACGGAAAACAGTTAAATATTTATTTAAAACTTAAAACGGGAATAATAATATTGCAATTAGAATCAAATTAAATGAAAACCGCAACAGTATTTCGTTCGAGTTTTTTAAAACCTAAAGTTATCTGACGAAATTAAAAACAAACAAAATATTATAATTACCATTATAATTAAATTTAAAACTATAAAAAAACTATAGAAAAATATCAAAATTACCATCAGAAACAGATTACTTGAAAGGCTCTATAGAAGTTTGTTTGTGCTTTGAAATAGAATTAGTTGAACACATCCAGCTTAAAGAATATCTTAAAAAAATGTTTTTCAAACCTCTTTCATATCCATCATCATCAGATAGTTCCGTGTCATTCTGAGCATGCTCATTTCCAGAGGTAACCTCAGTATGGCTCACACTTGGTGCTCTAGGTTTCATGGTGGTCTCATCATGACCAGGTTCGTCGTTTAGGCTTTCATAGTCAAGTGCAGTGGAAGTTCGGCTGACCGCACTTTGCAAAGAACGCCTGGAGCTTGAACGCAATGATACTTTTGATACGGATCTTTCAGTTGATGAAGCGTTGTTCGCTATTTTTTTAAAAAAAAAAACAATAAATAATGGTACCTTTCATTAATAACAATGTTTTTGAGCTTAAATAACGCGGTATTGTTATCATTAGGTGCTCAGCGATCGATGGCAACAACAGAGTTAGATGTTTGTATAGGTTTATGCAACTGATTAAACATTTCGTACAAAATTCCAGGTTTTCAAGAGTACAGGAAAATTATCAGTAAAATTATCAGCAAAATATTGAGCACCATGTAATTTTCCCGAATAGATGGATACACATTTTCTTGTTACTTGACTTCATAGCTCAATTGGATAAAATCGCAACCGAGACATAAGTAAGAGTTCGTTGAATTATTTCCCGTTTATTTGGAACTTTAACGTCTTCTTCATCAAAGTCAAAAAAAAGAGTTTTTGAAAACATTAACAAAAATAGCTGATAGATAGAACTGTGTGCAGGGTAAACATCAAGTTTTAGAAAAATGGAAAAAATGTATAACAATCTCACTATGTAGTAGGTGACTAGTTCTTCTCAGGCATACGAGCCACAGTTGCTATTCGGGAATGTGCTAAATTTGAAAATCCTTAAACGTGCCTAATCTTTTGAGGCTACCGCAGTTTTAGACAGAACATTCGGGTTGCCCACTCGAAGCATAAAAAAGTTTTCTAAAGTCCTTTACAATAGTCTGTATGTCATGATAAAAAAACAATGACCTTGTCTGCCTATTTGCCATATGTTATTTGTCAAATGATGGTCCTATAATATACAGAAGAGTAATGATTGTGTTTTCCCCCTAAATCCTTGATATAAAAATTAATATCAAACATACATATTTAAGAAAAAAAGATACAAAATCTTTACCTTCTTCAATAACCCTGACCCACATCTCAGCTTGATTGTGCGGATCAAGCAACAGTGGCCAGCAGTGTTTACGATCTCCACAGGATGCTCGCATAATCAATACGTTTTGCACAGCTTGTGAGTCTGAAGGATAACCTGCATGCTTCAAGTCATCCAACTCTTCAGGAGTGCTGAGGATTGCTTCGAATGAAAACTCCTCCCTGACTGGCACAGCACTTCTTGTTGTTGAATCATACGTTCTCAGCCCACTCTCTACAACAATGTTATCTGGTTGTACCTTAGGCTGCTGCCATCGTTTTACTTCAGTCTCACAGAGCAGCGAGGACGCTAAACTTGAGCATTTTTTATATCCTGATCGAAAACTTCCGTCACACACCCCCAGCCAATCGTTTAACAATTCGGCTCGACCCTCCGGATTCACGGGGCCAAGGTAGCAGACACTGGCCGCAGTTACTAAGGCATCACCTGGTGCAGTAACCAAATGACGCTTGCTAACTTTCAGTGAATCTTGCCAGAAGTTAGAAAACGCTTCCATGCTATCAAAGAGAGTTGTCCCACGATGTTTTCTGCTTTCAATTGCCTAATAAAAATAAAGGGTTTAATATCACATTGCAAGTGAATAGCACATTCCACGCGCTCTGAGTGATCCATCAAACAATGAATATCCAATGCTACTCACCTCGGTCACACAACCGTAAAACAAAATTGATTTGGCGCTCATACTCCGATGCATGATAGACTAGTTGGAAAACTTGTTTTTGGACAGATGTTAATGAAGATTTTTTAAAATATACTGTTTTATTTTTTCATCAGCTAAGGTTATAACTAGAACAATAGAGTCGCGAAGTGTGACGTCACAAAAACTAAAATTTTTGGACTTGTGAGATTTGTTAAAATCATCCGAGAGATCAAAACTAAAAATGTATCCTTGCAAAAACTCAATGCTGGTGCGAATTGTCGGCGAGAAATTTTCACAGATATGGTCCGATGACTTCATTAAGTTATGATCCTAGCTAATTTCATAAGGATTTGTATGGAGTCATTGGAGCATAATTGTGGTAATATCTCATCCCTATTGGGTGAATAAATGCTAAATTTTGGCATGGAGGCATTTTTCATCTTGAACTTTTTGAAAACTACAAAAAAGTTAGTCATTTCACAAATAAACTTTTTGAGACGTCATGATTTCGGCACTCTTTTATTCTCATCAGTGTCAGTTGCTAGTGATAGATATTACAAGTATCACATATTTTTTTAAATACGACAATGTAAACAATAAATACACAAACAAATTTGTAACTAACTGTGCTTCTCTATTCAAGTTTTATTGAAAGATTTTACATATCAATACCTGAAGATATTCTCAATTTAATTGAATATATATATATAAAATCATAAAAAGACTTGTGAATTGGCTAATCATTTCAACTCCTTAGAGCACCAGCTTTCAGATATTTCCTTTATT
>JAOBRB020421709.1:0-10038 GCA_027575285.2 Zoanthus pulchellus | reverse complement strand
CATTACAGTGTGACCTGAAATATATCATACCTTAACGTCCAGACCAAATAGCACTCCACTTAGTTTGTTACCATTACTGTGTGACCGGAAAAACCACGAACAGCTAAAAATGTCAGGAATGTTTTTTTGTCTTCTAACTAACCACGTTCGAGGATTTCACGAGCGAAAAACCCCCAAACAGAACATCGCTTGTAGAACTTGATCGAGATCCAGACAAACTTAAAATTTGCTGAAAACGATTCTGCAAGGTAAAAAACAATAATTCTTTTGCTAGAAAAATTGTTTTTTTTTTGGGATTTGTTTGAAGCTTTCTTAATTAAATTCGCGCAATATACACCATACTGAACTTCGGTATAAAAACATTAAAAGACGGCTAGCGAAAATACCTTTCTAGCTGCTATAATTTACTTAGCTCATAAATTGTTTCGACCTTTTAGCGAAAGTAAAAGTGACAGTAAACCAGCTTTGAATAACTGAGTACGACATTGGAAGAGGATACGAGAAACTATTCTAGACCTTTCTTTTGCAACGAGGGACTTTTGGTTCGACAATTTTGCGCGAATGCAAGAGTCAGTATTGGCTTCGTTCCGAAAGCGCTAGAAAGCGCTAAAGGAATAAAATGTCAACAATCACTCGATTCCTAGAAAATGTTTGAGTGGAGGAAAGTCGGTAGTGATGTAGCACGTCCAACTTTTGTCTTTTTTTAATGTAAACTGAAACTGTTGAGTTCTTAATCAACTTTCTTTAAAAATTATACGCGTAAAACTGCAAACAAACGAACGTAAAACATATGTGGTTCAGATTTGAAACTAGTTTAGGCTGACTGTTGTATTGCCAGCTTTCATCGTTAAATTAATTGCTGATATTTTGTAATAGACTTCACTTGTTCTATTTATTACGAGTTACCTGAAATGTCAATAAATGATAACGGCGCTAACTTTTGCAAGCAGCAAACGGCCTTGAGCGCCAGTTACCTGTGATTCAAATGCAAAGACAAATAGCGAAATACATGCACTATTCTGTTTTGTTGTCAGTAGTCTCAAAGCGAACAGACAGAATAAGTTAAAAGAAATAATTTATCTGGGAAAATCCCAACTCGCAGCTGGTAGCATAGTTACAATTTCAGTTCCGGTAAACATTACATTTTTTTTAACTCTTTGTTGTTTTTAACCACCGTTAAAGAAATTTGCTAGTTTTTCCTGAACTCTGCGGTTTGAGAAGTGGCCGGTTTGTGGCATGTAGCTAGTTGGTCAGACTGAATATCATTCCTGTAATATTTTTGGTTTTGATGATTTTCCCGGTTGCACTGTAGTAATTATGATCTTCCTACTGAGGCATTATTTTTAATATTAGTTTGATTGTTATATAAGGAATTTTTCTTATTATTTTCTTACGATACTGAAATGTTTTCATAGGCATAAGGAAAGCAATTGTTTCAAGACCTAGACGGGACACCTGCAGTCGAGAGGTTTTTAGGCACGAGGTGTGTTCAATATTGACAGTTGCCTGGCATCTTTGTTTTGTACTACAATGTAACTATTAAATATTTTAAGGTGGAGCAATAAATAAGTAATTTTAATAACGTGGAAATACTCGGGAAAACATCCAAGCCCCAGATGGGATTTGAACCCACAACCCTCCGTGTTCTAGTCGCATGCTCTACAATTTAAGCTACTGGAGACTCTATGGTGAGAAAGGGTCGATATTTTGAGTCTATACTGTACTGGGACCGCATCGCGCGGCCAACACCGCGTAGTAATGACTGACGCGCATGAACTCACTAACAGCATCACGCTGTCATATATGCATTAATGTTATGCATTAAAGTGGTTTGTCAACTTCCATAAAATGCTTTCAACCATGAAAAAGTCTCTAGCGTATACCGTTTGCAAACTGACATTTCTCACAGTTTTTACAGAACTGATTAATTTTATGGTAGGAAAGTGTTTCTTGATTATTTGTAAACTGATTTAAGAGATTTTCTTTACTTGGTTACCCAGTGCATGCATGTGGCTCCTGTGGCCCGATGTTTGTGTGCTTGGTTACCCAGTGCATGCATGTGGCTCCTGTGGCCCGATGTATGTCTACTTGGGTTCCCTGTGCATGCTTGTGGCTCCTGTGGCCTGATGTATGTCTACTTGGGTTCCCTGTGCATGCATGTGGCTCCTGTGGCCCGATGTATGTCTACTTGGGTTCCCTGTGCATGCCTGTGGCTCCTGTGGCCTGATGTTTGTCTACTTGGGTTCCCTGTGCATGCATGTGGCTCCTGTGGCCCGATGTATGTCTACTTGGGTTTCCTGTGCGTGCATGTGGCTCCTGTGGCCCGATGTATGTCTACTTGGTTACCCAGTGCATGCATGTGGCTCCTGTGGCCCGATGTATGTCTACTTGGTTACCCAGTGCATGCATGTGATTCCTGTGGCCCGATGTATGTCTTCTTGGGTTCCCTGTGCATGCATGTGGCTCCTGTAGCCCAGTGTATGTCTACTTGGGTTCCCTGTGCGTGCATGTGGCCCCTGTAGCTCGATGTATGTCTACTTGGTTTCCCTGTGGTTATTAGTTACACCCCTCATCCTCTTACTCAGAACCATGACAAAGTATCTATCGCTGATATCAGCTGTACGTTCTAAAATGATAAAATGACTTTTTCCTTTCAAAAATTCGAAAATGAAACAACTCGAAACAAGGGCAGTAATAGTAAGTGTACAACTTGAAAACGTGTTTTAAAAATCAAAGTTCACAGCTCCATTTCTTTCATCTTTTGTTTATTGTGTTTTTCAACACATAAACAACAACTTTCAGTTTCGTACAGACGTGTTTCGGTAGTGTCTTCTGTCTACATCTTGATATGCATTTAAATGTGTTTTATTTGACAGGACCTCAAAGATCGGGTAAAATTATCTCGTGTGAGAGACCATTTTATATGTAAGTCTTCATTACATTATACATGTAAAACCGCTGATTTCTACAATTAACTTTTCCTCCATTCTTTCGTCTCAAAATGAGCTGATTGTCTTGGATATCGCGAGTAAGGGTAGCCAAACGGATCTCGCGAGTAAGGGTAGCCAAACGGATCTCGCGAGTAAGGGTAGCCAAACGGATCTCGCGAAAGTGTGTATTGGTTACGCTGGTCGGAGCTCAGTATATAGATTCGCCACTGTCAATGCACTTCTCCTTTATTAATATAGTATATACGTAGTTATTTTTCGTTGTTATATAATTAAGCTAATCCATTTTTCCAGTATATATTTTTTGATTTTTTAAACTAAGATTTATAAAGTCTAAGAAAGAACAAGGTCAATACGGCGCTTACTTTATATATATACTTTTGTATTCAACTTGGTTCAGTTGACTGACATTTACAACGTTTCCCTAATTATGTTGTAGTATGCTCAAGATACTCAAGGTATGTAAGATAAGGTTTATTTTTGTATTTCTTTAACCAAAAGAAAATAGTTTTAAAATAATATCCCCGAAAAATGTTTTTGATTTGGCCAAAAGGCGAATTTTTTACAATTTTTAAAAGCTACTGAATATAAATATTGTTTTTTGGACGACGAAAAATAAAAAAAATAAATGAATGCTTCTCCCGGCTTGTACGCTTGAGTATCCCATTTAATTTTAATTTTGTTTTACTTTCACAGTCTCAGTAGAATCAACTGGTGCTCTTCCCCCAGAAGTACTGGTTTGTGAGGCAGTTAAAATCTTGATAGAGAAATGCCGGAATTTTCTGTCCGAACTTGATCTAGGATTGGAAAAGTAACGGGTGTTGATGATTTTGCTCTCGAGATAGTTGCTGACCTTCATATCTTGAAGTTGAGAAGAAATGACAATGATATTGTTTTCAACTCATGGGTGTACAAAGTGTAAAACGGAGAATGGAATGTAGCATGTAGGATTGTCTTACTAAATGAAAGTTATTGTCACTATATTTGTATTCTGTTGCAGTTTTGCTAATGCCATTGTTTCTTGTATCTATGTCATTTTTTAAAATTTTATTTTTGGTGTGTAATTCCTACTGAAAATTCTAAAAACTTTCTGTCGCAAAATCTAAAATTGATGACCGTAGTTTATTCCAGTTAACGAAACGGTCATGTACAGTATGATACATCCTGTAGTGATCTTGTGATAGAATGTACATCGCCTCGGAGAAATTGAAACACGCGTAAAAAAGAATAAACAGAAGAGAGAGTGTCGGACTTGCCCCTACTCGAACACCTCCATTTTCTGTTAAACAGTTCAAAACGTTCAATCATTTTCCCAATTGGAAAGCCATCAAGTGCTTAAATAGAGATCCACATTGGTATGTAAATAAAGTAATAAACCATAACGTCATGTCCTTATAGGACAACCAGCATCCTTCCTTTACATACTTTTTATTGAACTTTTTATTCATTCATCTGACGTCCAGAAATATAATACGCGTTTCTCTTCCGCAGAGAAACGTTATATACAGAAGTTTAGATTGCATGTGAAACTAAAGTCATTTTCTGCTTTTGGTACGAGATTATGGAACTGTCTACACCTTGACTGGCGAAAGCTCACAAAAAAAGCATTTAAAAGAAAGTTGTTGTAAAAGAAAGTTCATAAGTTGCTTTTAACTATACTTTAGATTGAGGACTGTTATGCTGGCGCCCGTTCTTTAATATCGAAGCTCAAAACCAATGATTATCGAACTTTATAACTATGGTCACGATACTTCGATTACAGTTTAAGTTTTTCAATTTATTTTCCATCTTTCTAGTTTGCACTGCTTGTACTTTGTTATTGTCAGTTATTAGTTAGTTTATTCTATACTAATACCCGCCAAGATTAGCTAATGCTATACCCGGGTTGTGTAAATTGTGTTTTTTGTTTTGTTTTGTACAGAATTAAAACAAACAGTTATAGATAGATAGGATAGAAGACGGAGTTCTAGACCTGACGAGCCACGACGCGTCACTAAACGAACAGAATAAAATACGCTGTTGTAAGTAAATATATATATGGGAATCAAGGAAACATACTTAATTCACCCAACACTGACAACGACTGTGGGAACGAAATTCCTCATGTTTGGCTGCACCGAAACAGTCTTAGAGCGATTACGTCACTCAGTCTTTCGTTAACCGACCACAGTCATAATCAGTGAACTAGAAATGTCTTTCTCAAAGTTACTTTCAGTGCCAGTTGAAAATTCAGAGGCACAAATGTTGAAAACGTGAATTGTTTATTATATTTTAAAATAGTTACGAAATATCAGTGAAAAAGTTTACTGAATTATTAACATTGCAAGTGGTGCATTTACCTATTCAGCAAGTACTACGTATTTTCATTAATGAAATATATGCATTTTCTTGATATATTTCAGTCTTCAGTTGATACTATTACATGCTATTAAACCCGAGTAAAAATGTAACTATGTATATACCTATGTCCGGGTGTCTCATCACTCTATAAGAATTGTTTCTCAAACATGCAAGTAGGCGTGATTTCACAATTGATAGCAGCATAAACGTGATATGTTCATTTCTTAAAGTCAAGCCCTGCATGTATGTCATATATCTGCTTAATAATAAGAACTATTCATAAAAGACAACCTTTTTTTAATTATTTTGCTTGCACTCAAGACAACTGCTCATAAACCAAAATAATGTGTTTCCCGAATGATTATTGAAGAGTTTGACTGAAAACAAAAAAAATACGCCTTGCGTACATGACAACTCAATCTATTTCTAAGTCACTATTGCGAAACCTTTGTTGCTTGTCAGACCATGAGAGAATTGGCTCTCTTAATTTGAACTTTGATTCTGTCGTTTTTTTCAAGCCAATGATATTCTGAATATAATCCTGAGCAAATAATGGCCTTTAAACGGACGACCCTTGAAACATCCAGCGGACGCTCTATTCTAAAGGTCCTTGTCACTCTTTAATAGGTAAAACATTGCATTTGATAAAAACTGAAACATGTCTGTTGTCATTAAGAAGCAGAGGGTGTTAAGTTCAGATTGCACGGTGGCTCTGGATGTTGGTTCTACCGTGCAGAAAAAATATCAAGATATTTGAGCTAATCATTTGACTTCCTATTTTACAGAACATTGCTCATTTACTGCATTATATATAGCAGTAACTACATACAGATAAACCTTTTACATCTAAATGGCATTTTCTAAAAATAGAACAGATTTTCGTATTACCTAAACTAGTAAATTATGGACTGAAGTTTGTCTCACGAATTGAAGAAGCTAAAATAGAAGATATTTTGTCGCACAATTATGGCTATAAAAGCTCCGGTTTGGTGTTGCCCAGTGTGAAACAAAAAATATCTTTAGATTTTTTACAGAACGAGACAAACGTTTCGTTTTGATTGTATAAACGTAACTCGTTTATCCTTTTTCCGTCAATAAATCGGCAGCGTAGACGTACTTAATTTAAAACAAAAATCATTTTCGTTGAAATTTATTTATATAACAGGAGACAGTGGTGATTCTGTTTCTATTTTGTTCGCCAAAATACAGCTTGCATTGCCAGCTATTTCGGACATTGCCAGTAATGGATTGTGCAAGTGATTCCTCTTGTAGGCGGGGTGAAGTAATCTGATAATCCCCTACAAAAACACTTGTAAGTTTGAGACTTGGTCTTGGGATCTATAAAGGATTTCAATTGATATTCTCTCGCTCCGTTGGATGTACACGTGGCACCAATTATTCTTTTGTCCTGTTGGAAAATAATGTTTCAGGTTTGTTAGCTATAGAACAAAATCTGGCTGTCGCTCGAGTGATGGTTTTCAGAAGGCTTGTTGAGTTTAACCTTAAAATTCAAACAGGAATTTTTTCTTTAAGAAAAATTAAACGTTTATTTATGAATACTGTTTGGATTTTTCCAAAAAAAGTCTTGTAAATCCCAAAATTACAGCTAAAATTATTTCTTCTAAGATAGGAAACAAGATAGTGGGCTAAACATTTAACCCTGGGTTTGAAAAATGTGGCCCAGGCTACTACGTCAAATAATGCACAGGATTCTTCCTACGCTAGCTCTGATGGAGGCCAAGTTGATTTATAGAGATGGATTTTTTAAACTGCCTAATGAACAATCACTAATTTGGTTGCAAATGAAAGAAGAAGGAGAACAATGCTTCTATGCCCTTATTTAGCATTTTTCCATGAGTATGCTTTGATTTCTCAATACAAAAATTATTTTATAACTGCAGTTAAAACCAAGTCATTTTAGAAGGATTAGTACGGCGTCATTGCAGCATAACAAAGGTAATATCTCGCTGACAGTTTGCACCAACCGGCTAGTTTTTAGCAAGGGTACATTTTAAGTCATATTAGGTTATGACACATCTTTCAACAAAACTTTTATACAAAATGCTTACTTTTGGTTCCCCTATGTCGATGTCAGAACGTGCACCTTTTCCCGCGGTGTAAGGCGCTGTACTTTTAATTTTGTGAGTACAATTACTGAATGTAGCTGCGGAGTGTAAGGCAGGCTGGCCAGGTAGCGAACTACAGTTGATGCCATCTCGTCCTGAAGGACCTTGAACACCTGGTGGGCCAGGTGGTCCGAGATTTCCAGGCGGCCCTATAGGACCGGGCAATTTTCTGACACTTGCAACCTGGAAAGTAACAAATTTGAAAGTCATTATTGTAAGGAATGAGAGAAGAAAAAAGTTTTATTGAATAAAATTGAAATACAGTTTGAGTGAATGGATTTAATGTCAGTGCTGCGAGTTACGCTCTGATCTTTAAGAGTTTTCTTTGAAACGTTAACCATTCACAAGATTCTTTCTTTTGTTTTATATCTGCTTTCGCACGTGTATCGTCACTTTGTCTGGTGGTCCCCATTTGATTGCACTCCCAGTAATAACATCGAGACAATTTGTCAAGCTTTTCTCAGGGCTTTGGATCTACCACAGGCAGCGGACACGATGAATATGGATACTATCGTTCGAGCTACGCTTTTCAGTCTACCGTTTATTTTTCGGATTACCTAGACAAGACACCGACAGAAAATCCAGTTGGTATACCAGCCACCGGTGTAGTTTACTTTTTAAGAATTTCAAAATTTTATCAAAAGAACTTATATTTGTATCCCATGCTATGACGTAATATATCAAACACGAGAGACCGTGTTTTATCACATTTCCAAACACCGAGAAGAGAGTTGAAAATATGACGGGCAGCGGAGTATTTTTTAACGAAAATTAAGGTTTTTGGAAATGTGATGAAACTCTGTCTCGAGTGTTTGATTTTTCTTCTCAATCGAAACTAAAACTAAGGTCAAGGAGTAAAAGATGAAATAAAAATATAATATGCTAATTAAGATCACATATCCAAACAATGGTCACGGTTGGTTATGATTCCTTTTAACTTGATGAATTATTAATAAGTTTGAGATTGTAATGTCAATCTGCTAAAATCACACAGTCAGATATAAACTGTTTTTTACGTCAATAGCTTAAGACGTTTGTATCACTGCCCCCTTTACATTTATCTTGAGTTTGCACTCTTAAAAGCTTAAGTACGATTTGATTAAAAAATGGAGAAAACTGCCACATTTTGAATGGTATATATTACCTTAGTATTTAGAGTGTGGTTCATTTGTTGCATCGTAACGTTTAGTTTCTTTCCAGCAGCAGTAAGCGTCTGAAAGCTCCTTCTTAACGCATTTCTGATGTCGTCCGTCCGGTTGGCTACCTGTATGTTTAATGATAGTAAAACACGCGTTTCTCAAATGTCTGGGTTACAAGTTAAACTTACTCTTCCAGTAGTGTGTCCTTCAATAAAAATTATAGCAGCGTCTCTTTAAGCCAATTAACACTTTCTATTACATTCAGATACTGGCATAGAAATAAAATTAAACGCAGTATTTACAAACTGTTTCGTATAAGGTGCAACAATTCTCCGAGGACGAGAGTTGGTTTTGTTGTATAGAAATGTTTTCCTTATACACAGGCCTTGGCTCTGTTCAAAACTCATTTACTTATAGGCGTTGTTGGCCTTATGTTATTCCTGGTGTAACTCTATTGATTGTTTTTTTGGTACAGGGTATCAATTTCATCCAATTTCTAGTCTAAAGCTGGGTCAAGATTGTAGGGTAGCGCTCATACGGTACACTCCTACCTAAAATTCGGAGAGAATACCGGTGAAAAGGGAGAAGGGGTAATGTTTCATTAGTAGTGGTGCCATCTGCCTTAAATCTGTACCTGAGCATGGTAAATACGTCAATTCAAATTTCAGTGATAGTGCATGAGTCACTTTTCTAGCCTTCACATGTTTTTGTTTGCAACCAATTCTCGTTCCTAGTGAGCTGGATTCCAAAAGCATCAATTTTTCTTTTGTATTCGACATTAGGAAAATAGAACCTTATATCGTTGGAGTGCATGAAGTGAATATTAGAGGGGATTCCTGTACTTTTGAAAACGTAAATATCCTTTATGTTGTTTCTTGGGGAAAGGGAGGGGTTTGGGGCCGGGATTGTGCTAAATCAGTGCCATTTGAATAAATAATCAATGCGGGCCATTTTATATTTAAAAATCCGTAAGTTTCAAATTTATTTTAATTACAAAAAAGAACATTTAGCAAGTGTCGATTTTTTAACACCATTATATGTCAAACGCACTTCATAATCTTGGATAAAAACGGTTTGAATTTACCTGCTTTAATCTTTTTTCAACCCCAAAATGGAACGTTGATACATTTTTCTCCGCTTCTTTCAGCTTTCGTTTTACATCTTTTAACTTAAAAAGGCAAATCATCTATATGAGCTCAGTGCAAATATCAAAACGCGAGGTAAACTTTGGCTTCGAATTATTATATTGACCCTTCGACGAAGGACTAGCGTCCAAAACGTCAGTAAGTATTCTTTCTTTGATACTGTGTATAATTTACAAATTTATTACTAATTGTACATAGTGTATTTGGTTCATTTCGAATTTTTAAATACATAAGCTGGTACGTAAAACACGTTATCTGCAAACTCTAGCCCTTTGTTTAAATCTCTCAAGATAATTAAGTTCTTTGACCTCGTCACACTTCATATTGCTATATTCATGTA
>JAOBRB020421612.1:0-10039 GCA_027575285.2 Zoanthus pulchellus | reverse complement strand
CCGGGTCTCAGGAATGTTTCTCCAAAGTTGAGGATCTGGGGGGGAGGGATGGGGGGCTTAGTAGAGCGTTTACGGTATGTGAAGTTTGATTTGAGTATTTGGCATGATCTTTTAGTGCTTAACATGTGTTGCAGTTCACTTGAGGAAGTCTTGACCCAACTTTTGTAAGTATAAAAAGCATTTTTGTTAGTTGAAATCAGCGAATGAATCCAAATATTTCGTTGCCAGTTTAGTTCGGTTAATAAGTTTATTGCAAATTTCAAATCAAGAAAGGTAGATTATATAAAATAGCTTGCAGAAGCAGCATAGTGCTAGTCAAGGCGGGTAGCTTGAAGATTCAGGTGTAGTCACTTTTCAGTGATTACTTACTACACGTGCCACTATAACAAACTTGTCTCAGTTTACAATCGTTGGTTCCTATATACTCGAGGTTTTACTACCTACATTGGGCATATGATATTAGTCAAGCATTCTCACATACGTGTACTTCGTTATCAGTATCATATACCACGTATTAACAGGGATTATAACTGCTATAGGTGTTAATTTTTTCCTATTGTAGCTTTTGTCACGTGAATAAACCAGGTGTTATGATCTACATGTGTCAGGTGATATAACCTACCTACATTTAGAAAGCGATACCTTCCACAAGTACTAGGTAGTATCACCAGCGTGTCTTAAGTTTTATCACATTTATGACCTAATACCTAGGTGTTATATATTTTTTTAAAGTCTAAGGTGTTGTTACCTATATGTAGTTAGCATTTTTACGTAGATGTACCAAGTGCCACCACCTATTTGTCGGTAGGTGTTACCTTCCGCGAAGTATATGCAATACATTTTAGGTTTTACCTTTTACATGTACCAGCTAGTATTACCTACAAATTCCAAATGTTACACTTACGTTTGCTAGGTGTTACTTGCTAAATGTGCTAGGTATTTACTTCTAAATATACTTGGTTTTACCTTCTGCATATGTCCTGGAATGATAGGTGTTTGGCTTTCATTTCAATTGTTTCAAAATTTAGAAGATCACCAAGACACAGTCAACTTAATTCCTACATTTAGAAAGTGTGCTAACCTGATTAACGTGTTATTTTAATCTGCCATGCGTTATTACCTACATGCGTCTTCTCCCTTTCTTGATGAGGCTCCATTGTGGCTTGACCAAGTCTCGCACCAGGAGTTGGACCAATCAATTATTAGAACAAGTTGAACAAGAATGAATAGAAAACTTCCTGCAAGACCAACGTACATCAACATCCGATTGAATTTGCCATTAAAGCTGGGAATGAAAACGCTGCCTGCTGCACAACCTGCAAGTATTTCATGTTTGAATTTATTTGTGAATGCAATAAGAGTTTAGTCGCAGACGCGTTAGAGATAAACAATCATTTTATCAATGTCTTTTTCAAGTCCATGAATTCATCAATGAAAAAAACATAATATGTGCCATCGTATAAAAAATCACATAGAAAATGAGTCACTTAGCATTGCTTATGTTGATGGCACTCCCATGTCTTGATTTTTAGCTAATGGACAACTGTCGGAATATTGGCTGGGAAATTACGATGTCAGGCGTAAACAATACGAAATTTGTAATCGATTTCCGATCGTCTTGTTGTGTTTAGCTCGTGGAAAGCTATCGGGATAGTTGGGGAATCACGATGTCAGGCGTAAACAATAAAAAATTTGTAATCGATTTTTGATGGTCTCAAAATCGGCAGGTGCATTCGTGCATTCGTTAAAAGGTCGTTTAGAATGTTCTTATTCGGCTACTAATGAAAGACGTTCAATATTTCGGTGTTCGGTACATGACTTCGGTAAACCAGCACATGTGGTTTATTTACGTACAGCATATTAATCAATGAAGAACAGTCAAAATACAACAGCTTCCTGACACAGTATCTTATTTACTCCATGTGCTTTCCAAGGCCAAGGGATACCTTTGATTCACACTTTTTTTCATTTTAAAATGTGAACAGAGCATAACGATTTGCTTTAAGCTGACTTAAGCCGTATTTCATCACGACACTATGTGGTCTCTCTTTACTTTCTAAAAGTCTGAACTGATTGTAATTACTTATTTACTTGCCTGAGAAAAGAAGCGTTTTAATTATCCAGTACCCGTGATGAATTTGGGCTCTTGGATCATCAATAGTCCGTACGCCCATTAGCAACAAAGACAACAAGAAGAAAAACAAACCCGCAACAAAGCTTAAGCGATAAACAGCAGCATGTCCGGTGGCACTGTTGCATAACTGTGTTCCTATATGAGTTTTACAGAATGGTAAGGAATGTCCCAGTTTCTCTCTGATGTTTGGAATCAGCGAAAGTAAACAAATTGTATAAACCACCAACAAAAACAAAATATATCGAATTCTTGTTGCAGTTGGTGGAGCCAGTTTACAACACGGACAGCAGCAACAGATCTTGTTTAAAGAACGGTCACTTGCAGTCGAGTCACCGCTGTTTCGTCCTTGGTGTACCATTATCGCAAATATCAGTCAAGGTTTAGAGGATTTTAATAAGTACCTTTGTTTCTTCGTGACCTTCTATTATTGTAACAATGACTGTTTCGCTGATAGCTCATTAATAATTCACGACACCTGTTCCTCAAACACTACATGACTTACTACCAATCACTGTTATTTGCAAGGAAAAGAAGTTTAGAGACACTGGAATTGAATCGTGGCATGTAAATGCTTCTACGTCGAATAATTTCATTATCAAACTCTCTCGGCTTCGTGCGACAAATATACACTCATTTTTATAAGGAGTGAAAATCCTGAAATTGGCCGAACTTGAAGAGCATCTTAAAAGAACAATATCAGGTATTCCATGCCCATGATCTACCCCCATGGGATGCCCTACCTATTGCTCAGATCCAGAATTAGGAAAAATTTGAAACTGAAATAATGAGTCAATAAGTCTCGAAAAATTAAGCGGTTCTTATAAAAAAGCGTGTATTTCAAGAATAATGCTGAGGTTCAGATTTTGTTAAGAATATAATATATAATGCATGTTTCAAAGCAAACCATTACTGATTCCATGTATTGCACTTACACTCTAATCCCAAATGGCAAAGCCCATTGCAGATCTATTACTAGATTTTTTTTAAAAAACGTAAACTTTATTTCACCCATGTTCCCGAAACTAATTAAAAAAATTCGTGAAAATGTTTTCAGCATAAAATCGGCAAAAAATATGGGTATCCGGCCTGGGTTAAAAAAAATCCTTATAATAAAAGAGCCTAATCGGCGAAAATTACGTGCGAGTAGTGGTTGACTCAATCTAAAAGCGACTCAGTTTTATTAGATTACATGAACAGTGATACGATTGAACGAAACCACTTTCTGTTACTATTTTCTATAACCATTGCAATTGTCATTATTTCTCTGCTCCGGCGCAAAAAAGGCTATCTGATGACTACGTTTGAACTGATTTGTTTCCAACCCTTGAACAAAAGATAGTTCCTTCAAAAACCACTTAATTATTAGTTTTCCCTAACTGAATAATTTTCTTACTCTTTACCGTACTCATGCGACTCTCATGAGCTTTACTGCTGCTATACGATGTGGGACAGCATTTCAAGGCAAGCAGAAAAAACTCCGCCTTGTTAGAATTTATTTGTGGACAATAATTTTAAACAACATTATGTAATAAAGTTCTGTGATCTTCACTCTACGAGTCAATCTACTTGCACGTCATGTAATTCATAACATCTTACACTACTTCACTGGTTGCAATTTCTAGTTTATTTTTTTAAAAAATGAAAAAATTATTTCATATTTTATCACCCACAAAAATACACTTTACTCACATGGTTAGATTTTAAGCCGTGTTTCGTTTGTTGATATAACTGTAGCAACATTTTTAGAAATTACTTTTAGAGTAAGTTTAGAGTGAATGGAGCTAAAAAAATAGTAATATTAAATATAAACTTAAGTTTATACGAATGTTATGTTTTCCAGAACTCTATTTTAACTAAATAGAATCGAGAAACGTTTTGACTCGAATCGTTTATGCTCTCTTCTTCGGCTGAGCGAGTTGCTAGGAAATATTTTTCTTCCACATCGTTCCAAGCGTAAACCGAGCTTAAGCACAGCAGTTTTTGAAACATAACGAACACCGACCGAAACCTCGGAGACATTCGATATCAATCTACTTCTTCCTAGGTCACATTGCCACCAGTTTTAGCAGGTGGCGTCACGGCGCGAAAAGAGAATCTTGCAACGGACTGAAATATTTCTCTTGACACGCCTTGGAAAAGGAAAAACGTTGGAATCTTGTAACGTACGAAGAAAAACGGCTGCATTTGTAAAAAATTGGAAGAAAAAGCATCACAAGGACTTTTGCTAAGATCACGTTTTCGTCATCCTTGAATCAAGTGTTAAAGCAAAGCGATTGAAAGCTCTAGTGCTTGCAACGTAACCTGTTGTTGACTTATTACAACTACAGCCGCAAGAGTCTACAGTTAAATAACGAACGTTGCCTTAATTTGAACAGTAATACGACAAGAAACTGTGGAAAGTATACGAATTTACATCTCATGCGTAATTAGCGTCGGCTTGTCAAGAAAACTTCCACACAGAGTTTTATATTTGCAACTACGTAATCCTTTACTGTAGCTTGCTACTTTGATACACTTGGAAAAGAATCTAAAACCTGTTTACACCTTCACTGATAAATATTAGTAATTTTAGTCTTTACAGAAACTCACACAGCTAGGAAGGACGTTTTATGTTTTGGAAGTACAGTACAAAGTTTCTCAGGGCCTCTTTTTGTGGTTCATTTGATTTGAGGCAAAAGATTGTAATTTGAAGCTCAAAACTAAAGCGTTTCTACATCTGTTAAAAGTTCGAGGTAGCTCAATCAATAATCTATACGAGGAGAGCACCCTAGATTATTTTCAAAAATATTTTGTGGAACTGTCACGTCCACAAGTAATGTGACTTCTTGCAAAAGTTGCAAACCAAGTTTACCAAGTTTCAGTGCTTCGTGCGAACTTTGGAATTAAACAACAAGGAACTTAGAGGTGCAGCCTTTTGATAAGACAAAATCAGACGCATAACTGCTTATTGCGTTACACAAAGTGATATATTGCGTGACATTAAGAGCAATCTATATGGGTGCCTATGGGAGCAGCCTTGCAGACTCTTGGGGTTGCCGAGGTCGCTAGCGAGGTCGCTTGTTGTGCGGGCTCAGCTGCTTGTAGTTTATTCTTCAAGAGAAAGTTCAAAGGACTTCGATCTCGACTTTTGTTCTCAATCTTCCTCATTTTGAGCACAATCGTTTGTTTTATAATGCTAGTTCCAAACATGCGTTCTTACCTTGACAGGATTCCATACTTTTGCTCTGGTTTGACAAGAAAGACAATGTGCGATAGCTTAGTAGGATATTCCGCTGTTTACAGAATATCATTCGCCACGTCAATATTTTATTTGATACTTGGTGTAATTATGTTAAATGTGAATTCAACAAGCGAGTTTCGAGCAAGACTCCACAACGGATTTTGGTACATAAAACTTATGGTGCTTCTAGGAATAACAGCTGTTACCTTTTACCTTCCAAATATAAGCTTATTTTGGAGAATCTGGATGTATATAGGTCTTACTGGAGGTTTTATTTTTATTTTGTTACAAATAGTACTTGTTATTGACTTTGGCTACTCGTGGAGCGCTTCATGGGCTGAAAAGATGGATACTGTGAACACAAAGTGTTGGTATTTTGCTCTCGCTTTTGCGACTGCGCTAGTTTACTCAATCTCTATTGGAGCAGCGGTTCTGTTCTACTTATTTTTTACCAATCCGCAAGATATGTCATCTTGCAAGGCTAACACGTTTTACATCAGTTTTAATGTAGCACATTGCGTGATAGCAACTATCGTGTCGCTTTTACCCAGAGTGCAGAGCGAGAATCAGGGAGCCGGACTTCTACAATCCTCTGTGGTGACAGTTTATACAATGTACCTAACTTGGAACACGCTGTCTACTCAGCCAGACTCAAAGTGTAATCCACTCGGTGATGTCATATTGGAGTACGACAAAGCATCTGGAGTGAATGGTGAAGGAATATTTGGTTGCTTTTTAACATTTTCACTATTAGCGTTTGCTTTTAATGTGCGTTCCAGCACGTCACAGCTTGCTCATTTAGGACTGGCTCTAGCAGACACATCAACGTTAAGGACGAGTGCAAAACAACGAGAATGTAAAACAGATAATGAAAACAATGAAGATGAACAACCAGTTTCGTATAGCTATTCGTTTTTTCATTTTGTGCTATTTCTAGCCTCTCTTCACATCATGATGGTCGTTACTAACTGGCATAGCCCGGATGAAAAAGCTGATTTAAAAAAGCTAATTAAGAACTGGGCAGCGGTTTGGGTTCAAATGGCTTCGAGTTATATTTGTTGCCTTGTTTACATCTGGACTTTAGTGGCGCCAGTTATTCGGCAAACCTGGGGACATTACTTTGGCATAGATTATGTGACAGATAGAAAGCCCACAGCGAGACGGCCAAGCATCACTAAATTAAAGCAAGACTTTGAAAAGCAAAAACACGCTAAAACTAAAACTGATAACGATGCGAGAATTAGTTCCGAAAGTGGTGTAGAAGTTAAGAGAAGAAGAAATTCGGAATTAGATTCAAAAGAAAAACCGCAGAATATTGAAATCAAGGCTGAAAAGATTGAACAAGAAGACATTTCTAAGTCTAATGTTGATCCAACACAAAAACCAATTCCTTTACCCAGAACTCGTAAACCGTTGCCCATTTCTAGAAACAATATTCCCGATACTTCATCTAGCCCATCAAAGAACGTTGAATATTTTCAAATAGTAACTGAGAATAATAAGCAAATTTCTACACCTGTCACAGACGCCGTAGTTGGTAAAATAACTTCAAAAGGCGTTAGAACTTCGTCTGCGTCAAATGGTGCTAGCGGTACTAACCACGTCACCATTCGAATTGATCATCCATTCGAAAGACCATTAGAAAGCACAAAACTAAGCAATCCTTTAGTGTCCAATGAAATTTTGAGACTGCAAGAAAGAATCCTGAGATTTCAGGCTAAAATAGTAAAAATTCAACACAGGATGGTACAAATTCAACAAACTGAAGAGGACCGTTCTGCCTCACGGCGTGAGTCCGCTGACACGAAGGTTTTAATTGATCGGCGAGAATCGATCGAAAGCCGTAGAGGCTAACCAATACAACATGATTTCATTTATATTTGTATAACGTAAGGGACCACAAAATCTCATTTATATTAAATTTTTTTGTATGTATTAAAAATAGGGAAATCAATATTCATTCTTCTCCCTGTCTAGCTTTTATATAATATGTAAAATTTTGTATTGTTTTTAAGAGTAAACATTTGGATGTCGCGACAAGTGTTGCTTAATTATAATACTTTCATAAGCTAAAACTACCTAAGCTCTACCCCACGCTTTTCCTAGAACTCTGACGCAAGTGAAAAACCAACCTCACCCGCGAAACTTAAGAGCAAGTAGCTGGGGAAACTTTGGACAGCTATTTCGTCCTTGTTGGGACTCATCAGCACGTTATAGCTTTTCAGTTACAAGCAACGAGCTGCAAAGGTGAGTTCAGAGAACTGCTGTAACGCTAAGCTCCCACCGAATGCATGTGGGAGCTTGGTGATGTATGCCAAACATTCCACAGGCCAAACTGTGGAGTAGAGTTTAGATAACTTTTTTCTTTTGAAAGCTTCTCAATTGTATTCTAATCTTAATTAAGCGAGCATGAAAACACTTTTTTCGTACATAAAAAACTTCATTATAATTTTTATTAAAAAGAAAGCTAAACTTTATATTTAATTTTCATATGTTTGATTTCTCTAATATTAAGGTATTTAAGCCAATCGCTGATCTGAATTTTTGTAAAAAAGAAACAGAACTAATTGATTAACATTGTGTTTGGTGTCCTATTGCACTTTGACCTCGGAAACAGAATGCGCATAATGCGATACAAACAAGTGAAGACTTTTCAAGCTATTCAATCCTATGAAGGTAATTCTGTCAGGGTAAAAACCAAAGGCTTAGAAATGGAAAGAATTGAACATAGCCAACCTCGTTTCGAGAATCCTTTTTTAGAAAGGGCCCTGAGAACGAGATTGGAACATGGCATTTTGACGTTGTGACGTCAAGTGGTGACAACCAGGTTAGATTTCAGATCGAAGCAGGTGTGGCATTTTCTTTTTGGTCACGAACCAGCATTTTTTGTTATATATTTGTAATGAAACGTTTTTAAAGTCCCAAATTTAACAGTTGCGGTTTAAGATACTAAAGATGTTCATTTTCCGGCACAAGATGTTCATTTTACGCCTGTGCTATCTTTATTTGTTTTTATCATACACCAGCTGATCTCTTCGCGCTTGCAAAAATTAAGTTGGAAGTTCAGATTCTATTCAAAATGTCATGAAAAAAAGCACAATCGTAAATCAAAAATTTTTGTGCTTCAAGAAGCAATTTGCGAGTTGCTCGCATCGTGAAATGCTTTTATAAAGTAGATAAAGTGAAAAAAAAACATATGGGTTTGCAATTGTATCAACGGCATATCAGAAATAATTTATTTTTTTAGCATCAATTGTTATCCTTTTTGGGACTAACGCCTTACGGGTACCTGTTAAGCTAGTTATTTATTATTGAAATAAAATTTATAGAATTGAATTTGATAAATGGCTCAAATAGAAATCTTAAATCGTTTTTTATGAATTAGTATGTAAAATGTATGAATTCATAAAAGAAAATAGTTTTATCTTTTGTCGCTTATTTATTAGGACGCATCAGAGACTAAATTTGGCTCAATACTCAGCGTCGTCATTTGTTGCGGCAAGATGAAGGGAGTCCTTTGCAAAATATTCATAATTAGTAAGTTAGGAAGTTTAAAACTAAAGGAAGATTTTCTATGGATTTTATAATAAGACGGCCCATATGTAGTCAGTTTAAATCTAAAAGATTCCTGAGACACTCATACGTCATACATTTTCACTTCCATATATGTAAACGCAATTACAGTAAAGCTCACGATCGCTAATCTTTGAACCAATTTTAAGGCGAGTTTTACTGCAAGGGGGTTTACTTATATACGAAAGTCAAACTTTATGACGTATCAGAGCCTTAGGAATCTTCCTCGTTTACAATTAACCTTATTCCAAGAGCCCACACTTCTTCCGAAATGGCTCCTAGAAATGATGGTCTAAATATGAAACCTTTTCAATCAAACCAAATGTTTTTTTTTCTTAATTCGAATCTTTTTAGCTTTTGAAGACAATAGCTGCTGAGAATTAACCAAAACGTCAGCCTTTTTTCTAAAAGGCCAAAAGCTAAAAAGTGCGAGACCTCTTATGGAGTTTTATCATTTTTTTTTAAAAAAAACGATGCATTGAGTTGTTTGGTCAAAATAATGAAAAGCTATAGATATGTTTGCTTCTCGAAGTGAACCTGAAGGACGGCTATCACTTTGCGCAAGCTCTGTACATTAAAATGTTTTAAGCTTGTCACAGCTATTTGAAAAGCAAAACATACAAGATTTTCCAGATTACTTGAGCGAAACAACATATATAGAAGTTTTTAAAAGTAACGAAACATTCACTGAAATTTACCAAAAGCTGGAAGTAAAATTGATCACCCTTACTTGATTTTGGCAATAAAATAAAATAAGTTCTACGATTCAATAAACTTTTAAACTAATTGAAAAACGTTCCACACAGCTAGCTGGCCATTTATATTTATATAATAACCCAAGATATTTACGGATTTTGATTGGTTTTTGCTTATGATCTATTAGAGGACAGATGCACGATTGACGTCATCAACCGAAGTAAAAAAATTCAAAATGGCGTTTTGACAGTGGCGTGATTCCCTTAGCCAATCACAATTCGTTGCTGCATCCAGGAACCAATCAGTTTGCTCCATTTTGTATAGATAACAAATGACGTTAAATCACTTTTTTAGCGCTCGCAAAAACCCATCACGGCCTTGCTTTGTGTCTTCTTTCGAAATAAAAACGCTTTTAT
>JAOBRB020421326.1:0-10041 GCA_027575285.2 Zoanthus pulchellus | reverse complement strand
CACTTTATAGGGTTTCATCAACTGGTTCAAAAGTTAGAATGAATAACACCAATCATTTCTACTCTTCACGACAAACACAATGAATGGTCACTTTATAGGGTTTTATCAACTGGTTCCAAAGGTTACCTAAGACACAAACCTCTCCCAATATTTCCAATTTTAAGTCTTTGACTTGAATTACACCATCCATGTTTTCTTGTTTCTCAAGCAGCAACATGAAGAGTCTGCCATTCATGTCACCAAGGAGATAACGAGATCCATTTGAGTCAATTCTTCCATAACAAGTGATTGTACTTTGCTAGAAAAAGGAATATAAACAGCTAATTTAAAATTTGAATGATTTAAAGCAATTAAGTGCCTTTTCCAACTCCTTAGGGTTTCTCTGCATTTACTGTATGTTCCATCCATTCCGATCACACAAAGCCAAGACAACACAGGGGTGCGAGATATCTCAGTCTGGAAGGTAGGGATAGCACTATGGGTAAAGTTATCTTGGTCCATGTGAACGATTCACACCAAGATATCTCGGCAGTTAGGGACAATTTGTGGATCGTGTGCATGTGTTCCTATCAGAATGAGACAAGACAGCGGTGTTTGTTAAGTACAACATTAACTGAGACATCTCAGGGTCAAGTTTTCTCATGTGAACCAGGGACAGTTTCATCCCTAGAACACTGAGATATTTCGGCAGTTAGGGACAACTTTGTGGATCGTGTGATGCGTTCCTATCAGAACAAGACAAGACAATGGTGTTTGTTAAGTACAACATTAACTGAGATATCTCACGGTCAAGTTTTCTCATGTGAACCAGGGACAGTTTCATCCCTATGTACCGAGATATCTTGCTTCATGTGAACAGGCCATTAGACATTCATTATATAAGATATCATTGATGGTTTTAAAATGTTCCACAAAATTCAACAAAGTGTACAGTTGAAAAGTTAGTTGCCAGCAAACCAAAGCAAGAAGGATTGGTTAACCTACAAGCCACATCTATTTCAAAAAGTATTGAAAATCCTGTTGTATACAATACCTTTAGCGCTGGGGGTGCTATGGCATGGTAGTTTCCGCCATTGTGGTATGTAATGGATTCTTGGCCAATTATGAGGGCTCCACAAAGAGGTTCGGGCACTGGAACATTAACATGATATCAAAAAGATGTTGCACTTCTGTAGCAGTTCCAAACTGTAGTAGATCCAAATGAGGTTTAACCCTTTCAATCCCAGTTGTACAGTATTGCAGAATTCTCCCGACTTGTTCCAATACTTTATACTAAGTAAGTTTGAGAGAATTTCACTTTTTATCTTTAGTAGTTAGCTTAGTTTGATCAGTTCTCAAATTCTCATAACCAAATGTCTTATTTTGTATGTGTTAAAGTAAGGAGAAGTTGGGTGTTGATAACTGATAACTAAAGACAGTGTCAGGATTCATAGTCATGAAGATTTTCCTTTTTTTCATACATGTATCCATCATGAGAGACAGTGTTGGAAATAAGACATGTAGTCGTGGAATATTTTTAACGAAATTCAACGTAAAATCAGTCTCAGTAACACACAATTGGTACAGCCGGCAAGGTCACTGCCTTCTCGCAACCAGTTTCTCAGTTCAAAATCAGAGTTCAAAATAGCTTCTGGTAGATTTTGGACCTCGCCGGCGATTTTTGTTTCCACAACACAGTGGTGTTGTAGGTTACTAATATTAATTTTTAGCATTTTAAATGGCTAGGAAAACAGCTGGTAAAAAATTTTGTGCCACACAAAAGAGCTGACAAAATAAAACAAAATTTTAGAATGTTATTTTGAACCCTATAAACTTCAACTTTGCTCTGATCTGAATCTTTGTGTGACCTTCTTTTCTGCTTTAGCTTACTCAGTTTTCCATCCTTTCAGGGCACTCCAGGTAAATGTCATCTAGTATCTCAGTGTCTGCTGGGAGCTAACCTGCAATGGCTTAGTGTCCCGTCCAGGGGGAGTCAAAGACTCTTATTGCTTTTAAAACAAGGATTTAGCTCTAAATTAAGAAGGTAAATATTTTATCAACTACTGTAAGCAGTAGTCTAGCACTATGATCAACAGCTCTGTGTAAAAGCTACAGACTGAAACAAGGAACAAAAATTAGAGGCTATATAGTCCTCTCACCTGCGACAACCATTGAGGCTTCCACCTCCACATTGTCTTGTTTCCAAGGCCCCTTAACAAATTCTTTATCCCTGAGGGAAACTTCATAGGTTATAACATGCCGTCCATGTGGATCCTGAAAAACAATTGTCATTTGGAGAAAATAAACTGCTAGTAACACCAGGGGTGTGGAAATGGTATGCCCGACTTTAAGTTGGTGACCCGGACAAGTGAAATTTGCTGTTTAGTTGTCCAGGGACAAGTAGTTTTTTTCATGGGTCTAAACTTGCAATACAGTAGTGCTCTAAAGTCTTGTTTTGTAATAACGCCATATTATGGCGAGATTTTTTGATTTTTTGTCATTTCGCCGTATTTCGTCGTATTTACACTGAAGCGAATTTAAGGTGAACAGTTATGCGAGAGTAGTGTCCTTTAATCAGCGAAATTCACCTTGAATTCTGGAAAGCAGAAAAATTAATATCGGTGTACTTACAGAGAAAAGTTATCAGTATTCAAACTTAACAGATGGAGTTGATGAAGTGGAACTCAAACAATTCAAAAGCAAGTTGATTTGGGGTTCGGGCAAGTAGATTTTTCTAATTTACTTGCCCTGGACAAGTGTCCAAAATACATATTTCCACACCCCTGAACACTATTTGGAAACCAATGAAGCTCTTATTTAAAGCTTCATATTTAAATCCCAAGTTTGCCTTACTACTTCCTCAATTAAGACACTAACCTGGTATATGAACACAATGGTTGGTACTTGGCAGCCATGAAGAAACTGAATGTCAATTACATGTAATTCCTCAAGTCTGATGTTAAACGCTTTCAGCTCCCGATTGGAATCAAGTTCCAATGGAATAACTTTGAAAAGACCATCATACAATCGAAGACCAATCATGCGGCACTCTGGATCTATGATACCAATTAATCCTGTATCTGAGGGTCTTCCGATCCGATCCTGAAAGGAAATGAAAAAGATACTGCAGGGTTTGACAAATTCCCTGTCCAGTTATCAAGGAGAAGTAGATTTTGCTAAAAAAATAGGTTAAAAACAGGTTAAGTTTAGTTTAAGTTTTTTTTAGGTTTAGTTCTTAAGTACTAGAAAGTTGTCCCACGCAAGAAAGAATTAAATGTTTTGTCAAGCCCTGTACTGACCCCTGTACATTAGAAGTAAAAAATAATAATTTATTATAACATAATTTGTTAACATAACTTGTGAGCCACTCGGAGGTCTTTCTAAGACCCTCAAACTGTTAAAAACCTGTTATATAAAATTTTATTTGTAAAGCACTTAGAGCTTTATAGAACAAGCGCTATATAAATACTGCATTATTATTGCATTATATAATTTGGATAGTAAATGCATTTTTAGTGATTGGTCTAAAACTGTCTTTTCACAGAAGTGTGAAATTAATAAACCGCACAAATGATGTCAGCTTCTGTCTCCAGAAATTTAAATATACACATCAGCAAAAAGCCAAATCCTTTTATAAGCCAAATGGCCCATGGGACCGGCACCTATCTCTGGATTCTGTAGTGTTAAGCAGATTGAAAGTCATAGACTTTCCCTGGACAGGACACTAACACATTGCAGGTTAACTCCCAGCAGATGTTGTTACTCATTTACCTACCCCAGAAGGATGGAAAACTGAGTTGGCTTAGGTAGAAAAGAAGATCACACAAATATTCAATCTCAGCAAAGTGCCCAGATATAACTGGGCTCGACAAAAACTTGAATTCTTGCTTGCCGGGGGCAACTTTTGGCTTGTCTGAGCACTTTATAGAGTCTTGGGTGTGCACTTCTCCGCTTGGCAAGCAAAATTAATTACTTCAAAATGCCTAACCTCTGTCAGTATCTACAGTACTTGCATGTGACACTTGGATGGGGATTTTGATGAGCCCTGCATATGCTTTTATACACTAAAATTATGTTATATTTGTTCAGACAGATGAAAAATAAAAGTTTTAAAAAAAACTATAACATGTTCTCCATTCCATCACAGCCAATGATGTGAAAACCAGCAAAGTTTGTTTGAATTCTTGAACAGCTGCAAACCCTTAATTACACCTCTTGAGATTCTACTGATCTTTAATTGAATTCTCCCAAATGTTTACCTCTTTGACTCCTAGCTCATTTACCTATCCCAGAAGGATGGAAAGCTGAGTTGGTTTAGGCAAGAAGAAATATCACACAAATGAAATATCAAGTGCAAAAATGATGTGTTAACACTGGGCTATCTTTGGGTATATGACAGTCTCTTGCTTTTGTGAGCAATATATGCAATTCAAGTCATCTACGTGTTTCTGTGTAGTTTGGCCTTTTCATACTTCTTAGTTCAACTAGGTGGATGTGGTTGGTGCAGTTGGTAAGATCTCTGCTTTCCAACCACAAGGTCCCCAGTTCGATCCCGGTACTTTGCAGAGATTTGAATATTTGTGTGACCTTCTTTTCCTCCTAAGCCAACTCAGCTTTCCATCCTCCCGGGATAGGTAAATGAGTACCAGCGTCTGCTGGGAGCTAACCTGCGATGGATTAGTGTCCAGTCCAGGGGGAGTCAAAGACTCTCATCCGCTTAACACTACAGAAACCGGAGATAAGTGCCAGCTCCATGGGCCACTGGGCTCGAAAGGATTTAGCTAGTTCAACTAGGTAGGAGCTGTTGTTGTAGATTGTTTTTCCCACTGTATAAGATGGCAGGTATGTTTCTCTTTTTTTGTGGTAACTTGCATATGTGTCAGTAGCAATTTCTTTATCTTCACATTGGTTTGAATTGCTCCAAGCCATTTCTGTTCTGCTGTCTCCGTCATTATTATTACAAATATTCAAATATGGGAATCAAATTGGAAAACTTGTGATTAGAAAGCCAGGAAATTATAATCTGCACAAATCCCACCTGCCTTATTTGTGCTATCTGTACTTATGAGACTATATCTTCAGACACATCCTACAGTTTAGTTGAACCCTTTCACTCCCAATCAGTTATCAACACTCAACTTCTCCTTACATAAAAAGTACAAAATAAGACATCTGGTAATGAGAAAATGAGAATTGATCAAACAAAGCAAACTACTGAAGATCAAAAAAGAAATTCTCTCGAACATGTTTAATGAAAACTATGGGATCAAGTTGGGAGAGCTTAATAATTCAACTGGGAGTGAAAGGGTTATTAACCGTACAGATGATTAAAAGTGAAATTCTCTCAAACTTGTTCAATAATAAGTATGGCCTCAAGTTGGGAGAACTTAATAATTCAACTGGGAGTGAAAGGGTTAATTTATCTTCTTACCTGCACATCTCCACATGCCCTCGTTACAATGTCCTCTGTTTCAGATACATAGCCAAGAATACAAACCCTATACCTCGCTGTCAGGATAAACAATAAATCTTGAGGTTCATTCTACAAAAAAGAGAAACGTTTAAGTTTTGCAGAAATATTTTGATACATATTTCAGTAAATGTGCCACATACTTTAAGGGGATAGAGTACTCTTGTATATATTGAATATATGGGAATATGCCATATACCCAAGGGGGATGGGATACTCTTGTATCTATTGCCTACATGGGAATGTGCCATATACCCAAGGGGGATGGGATACTCTTGTATCGTCACTATATGGGAATGTACCACATACCCAAGGGGGGTGGAATACTTTTGTATATTCACTATATGGAAATATGCCACATACCCAAGGGGGATGGGGTACTCTTGCATATCCACTATATGGGAATGTGCCACATACCCAAGGGGGATGGGGTACTCTTGTATATATTGACTATATGGGAATGTGCCATAAAAAATTATACCTAATGGGGATGGGATACTCTTGCATATTCACTATATGGGAATATGCCACATATCCAAGGGGGATGGGGTACTCTTGCATATCCACTATATGGGAATGTGCTACATACCCAAGGGGGATGGGATACTCTTGTATCTATTGACTATATGGGAATGTGCCATATACCCAAGGGGGATGGGATACTCTTGTATCGTCACTATATGGGAATGTGTCACATACCCAAGGGGGATGGAATACTCTTGTAAACTGACTATATGGGACTGTGCCACATACCTAATGGGGATGGGGTACTCTTGTATATCGACTATATGGGAATGTGCCATATACCCAAGGGGGATGGGGTACTCTGTATATTGACTATATGGGAATGTGCAATATACCCAAGGGGGTGGAGCATGTGCCACGGTTCATGATATGATTTTTCAGACAATCAAGTCTTGAACAGAATGGATAAATCATGGAAACATTAGTGCAGACCTCTCATGGTTTTACATAAGACTGATGGTTTTTAGTTATATATCTTATGCTATTGCACTTGGTAAAAAAAATCTCATGTTTTTCAACTTTTGCCAATGTTTTTTTGACTATTATTTTTATTCTATCGTTTTGACTTTCACTAGTGAATTTCACAGGTTCTTGCACCGATTTAAACCCAAAAATTAGTTTGCATCATTCTTAGGAACCAATTTGTCTTTTATGCAGTAACATATACCTGAAGCCATAGTCATAGATGTCGAAGAAGCCATTGGATGAAACTCCTGCATTATTACAGAGATATAAATGATATATTGCACCCTGTTCTTTGAAGGTTTCGAAAATGGTAAAATGAGAACAACTTGGAAATATTAAGCATTTTATGCTTTTATCATAAGTAGTGTAAAATCCTGATCTTTTGCTTGATACTGGTGGTGTTAATGACGAAGCTAGTTGCATTGTGGATTCTGAATTTAAAATATTTTTTTGCAAAAACATTCCTTCAACAACTAACCTGTGGCCGGAAAAGCTTCATGACCGATATCCTTCCATAAATTCCGACATCAAGAAGTGGTCGAAGACCTTCTGGTGTAACAAGATGAATTTCCAGTCGAGTATTTTTTGCAACGATTAAGTTCAAATCTCTTGGTCTGGTAAAATTTCCCACAACGGCTGCGTTTACGGCGGTCGGTTTCTGTGCAGTTACAACGTAGTTGTAAGCCATCTTTGTAAATTGTTTTGGTCGCCAAAAAGCAGAGTTTGTCAAATTTTGAAGTTTGCTTACAACAAATATGGCACACTGCTGCACATGTACTTAGGCGACTATATTGCATACTTCACAAAGTATGTAAATGTTCGCACAGAACCTCTTTTTCAACATTAATTTAAAGGGGGGAGGGGAAGGGAAAAAGAGAATTTCTTTGACTCACGGCAAAAAAAAAAAAAATAGGACAATTTTAATAATTTTTTTCACCGTAACTTCGTTTAAAATTAAACAAACTAAAATTTATAAAAACGATTTTTAAAAAGGTCAGCAACATTAATATTCTAAATAAATACTACCGCAAAGAATTGTAAACATTGAGTGACGGCAAAAATTGAAATATTTTGCCTTTTTGGTCAAAATTATGCGACCGTCACGCCAACTTCGACTGACTATACAAGTGAAAATGTTGTGGTAATGTCTGTAAAATATTTCAACTGGCTATAGCTATTACCGGTGTCCATCAGCCTGATCTGAAATTGATAGGACAATTTTCGTTACAGCTTTTTATGACTTAAAAAAAACGGTTGACTTAAATTACTGTTCTATATATTATACAGTTGGACCCCGATAATTCGAAGTCTCGAGGGAAATGCATAATACTTCGAATTATTTGGGGTTCGAATTATCCGGGTCAAGAACAAATTCTCCATTTTCACTCTTGAATAGCTTTATTTGCTCTATTTTCACCATATTAGTGAGCAGTTCGCCGTCTCTGGACATTTAATTCAAATGTTTTCATCAACAAAACAGTATTTCCTAATTTCTAAGTAAGAAAATAACATAAGTAGAACAGTGACCAATGTAAAGATAATTAGCCTAAAAAATGGTCCATGGGCATGCCCCCAGACCCACCTAGAAAATTCGCGCCTTTGGCGTTCACTGTGCACCCCCTTTTCAAATTTCTGGATCCGCCCCTGCTACACATTCGTGGTTCTCAGTACTCCAATGGCCTCACGATGAATCCGGACAAATGTACTGCTATGTGGCTGGGAAAGCGTGTGAATATTGAATAATGAATAATATACATGCTTTGTTTTTCCTTTGGTGGTGAAGTGACCAGTGTTGTAGAAGATGTCAAATTACTAGGTGTAACTATAGATAGAGATTTAAGGTTTAGTAAACATGTTGATGATATAGTACGTAAGGTTGGTAAGCAAGTTCAAGTCTTACAAAGACATAAGAGGCTAATTGATACCGATGCCAAAATCAAACTATATAATGCTTATCTTTTACCACACTTAGATTATTGTTCTATGGTATGGCATCACTGTGGGAGAAGTAATTCAACCAATTGGAAAAACTCAATGAACGCCCTCTCCGCTTTGTCTTTGATGAATAAAAGCACATGAGATGAGTTATTACTGCGTATAAGTCATCCTATACTTTGTATAATGGGAGAATGCATAATATTTTAATAATTATTTTTAAGGCACTTCATGGACTGGTTCCTGAATATATTTCTAATTTATTCACATTACGAAATTGTAGCATTAATTTGTGAGGTGATAATATTCTTACAGTACCAAGAGTTAACACCACCAGTCATGGTCGATCTGCATTCTTTGGCTTATCAGGGCAGTAAAGTATGGAATTCTCTCCCTAATAATATTACATTGATTCATGAATTAAGAATAAATTTAAATTGGAGGTTTCCAAAATGAAATTCGATGTTGGCTGTTGTTGTACCTTTTGTGGAGGATAGAAATTGGAAAAATTTTTTTTAATTTTTACAGTAATTATATATTTAACACACATATACAATTTATATTTATCATTCATATTTATTTTTATAGCTATTTATTAAATCTGAATTGTGTAATCCTATTTTATTTCAATTAATTACTTGAAAATATTAGTATGTATTTGCTATCTTAAATTCAAGTGTAAATAAAGTCATTGTCATTTTTTTTGTCATTTTTTGAGCTGTGTCTGAGTTTTTCTCGATATTGTATTTGAGCTATTAATACGTGCCCGCAGAAAGGGAAACGCGCTGTGAACTTCATTATTTGATAAATATACCAATTTCCAACAGCATCTGTTCTTTTTCATCCAGCCGATTACTTAACTTCGAATTATGGGGTAAAATCCGGTCCATGGGAAGAGAAATGCTTCGAATTAGCGAGGATTTCGAATTATCCGAGTAAAATGACAAAAAAAGTAGGGCAAAACCAAGGGAAATGAATTTTACTTCGAAATAGCGGGGACTTTAAATTATCCGAGTTCGAATTATCGGGTCCAACTGTAGAATACACGCTTTTCTATAAGAACGAGGCTCAGATGGGCCAAAATTTAAGAACATTCTCAGACTAAGCTAAGGCTTCGAATATCTATGAAAATGTTATATATGGAAACCATACAGCAGAACTAGCAGGGGTAGGGAGGGGGGGTAGCTGCTCCCCAAAGAACTTGGACGCTTAGAGTAGTAACCTCTTAAGATTTCACAGGACTTCCTTCCCCCCACTTCACCCCCCCCCCCCAAACACACACACACCTTCTACTAAAATCCTAGCTACGGCCATGTCTCATAAATTAACTTAGCAACGCATGCGCAATATAAAACACAAGAAGCCTCACGGCATTTCATATTTATTCTAAAATGCGAGGAGCATCGTTTTGCAATGCCTCGGTTATTTCTATCATGTTTTTTCTTTAATTTAACCGCCGTCTGATTAGCCTAATTGGTAAGGTGCCAGTCTACCGTGCGGGAGGTTCGGGTTCGATTCCCGGCCGGACCACCACTCAGGGTCTTAAAATAATTGAGGAGAAAGTGCTCCTGCCTTTACTCTAACATCTGTAAATGGTTAGACTTTCACTCAGGGTCTTAAAATAATTGAGGAGAAGGTGCTGCCTTTGCTCTAACATCTGCAAATGG
>JAOBRB020421235.1:0-10042 GCA_027575285.2 Zoanthus pulchellus | reverse complement strand
ATGAAAAAATGTATCTTCCAAAAAATAAGATTAGCGAATTTGAACCGGCCAGAATCGTATTTGAAGCGGTCAAATTGACCGCCGGCCGGTTCCTAACGAAAACCCTGGAAGATGTGGGACTAAAAAAGCCCCAAGGTCAAAGGGCCAAAAAAATATTTCTGCATATGAATACAGTAATAATATCATTCTTTGATTTTCATTTTTTAAAAATATAATGCCTCTGCATGATGAAGGACTAAAAAATATTCTTGCATAAAAAATCATCCATCTACTCCCCCTCAAAGATCAAATGGGCAGCCCCTTACATCCACCTCCAGAGAATGTCTAAATATTACTTAATTACAATGTGTTTATCAGATGAGTAAATCAAGTGATGCTAGATGTGCTATGATTAGTAACTGTAAGTTTTATGTTTTCCAAGCTCTTGCCAATCTACAGAGTTATCATTTGGTAATGAAAATGGAATATTGTGAATTTCAGTATGTTTTGTAACTGTCTTTGTATGAAAAGCTAAATTCTCTCAACAGCTTTAAAGACATAATAGGGATAATGTAGGGAGAGACGAGAACTTGATCAAAAGTTACTTGTGTTGCTTTTGCACCAGACCCTTCAAATGTCAATGGTAGAATTATTTAGAATTATTGCCAGGGTGGATGAAATTCAAGGAATGACAAGACACAGTAAAAATTTAACAGGACTGGTCTTCACTTTTTACTTTAAGCCAGTCTTATCTACAAAATGAAGACCCCATTGATTATGACTTGTGATAGCTTATGCCTGAGGAAAAGCTTTGAGATGGTTTTGCCGTATCTCTGGTATGAGAGGACAGTAAAATATATAACAGGTCATACAGTGTGTAATTGATATGTAAGACATGAAAGCTGCAAGTGGATCTGGAGAAGGGGAGCAAGAGTGATGGTTTGTAGAAGGAGGATGCCATGAATCGATAGAGACGGAGAATGGGAGAGTTAGAAAGATTGCAAATTAATGCATATTAAGTGGGTTGAATCTGGATACCCATCAAAGCGAATAAACCCAGTTGATCAAAATTGGATTGATCATTTGATTGAAATATAGCTATTATGATAATAAACATTAACAGAGTAAAACTTCCTTACAGTATGTTTGATAATAACTTTACTCCTCCGATTCCTAAACTTGATTACATGCAACTTCAGATTTTCGATGCATTATTTACATTAATTGCAGTTAACATTTTTACCTTTACATTTAGGTTTCTTGCTTTGATAGCTCTAATCTTGGTGTGTGTTTGGTTTGGAGTTGAGACAATCAAGCATCCAAAGAGATTCATTTCTGTTGTTGGCTTGTTGGTGTATATTGGGATCAGCTACATACTGTCCATCAATCGGAAAAAAGTACTGTACTTAATATAATTAACACAATATTTTAAATAAGCTGTTTTACCAACTGAAAATCTAATTATGCATAATGAATGTACACATCCATATTTGTAGGTCTCCATGTTATTTTGTGCCCTCTCTGTAGGGTAACTCGTGTTTGCATCCTAAATCAAATGTAGTAATGTCTGGGCATCCTTAGTCAATGTGCCTGTTCATTATAAATGTTGGCAAGGTAAACTATGTGCTTTGAGAATCATGTTGAATGTACTGAAATTAACTGAAAAAGCTATAAATATAAAGTGTCTAATCTTATTGTGGTGTTATTGAGTCAGCGCACCAATATAACAGCCCAATTACAATGAAGCTTCAGTGTGCGGAAACAGTGTGCATAGTAGAAGTTCAGCCAAGAGACCCTAGTAATGACTGGAGGTCTCAGACACCCCTATAGTTAAAGTTCTTGCCCTCAGCATTATGTTGTGCTTTCCTTTTTTTTTAATATCCTGCATCTGGTCCAGATACCAGATAAATGATCAAAGTTTCTACTCCCTGTATGTGGATTGGATTTATTTAATATATTCTACTAAAAGATGATTAACCCTTTCAGTCCCAATCGGTTATCAGCACTTAACTTCTCCTTACATAACACATACAAATTTAAATTATTTAGTAATGAGAAAATGAAAATTGATCAAACAAAACAAACTAATGAAGATTAAAAGTATAATTCTCTCAAGCTTGTTCAATAAAAAGTTTGGGCTTAAGTTGGGAGAATTTAATAATACAACAGGGATTGAAAGGGTTAATCAAATTGGTGTTTTGGTCATCACTTATATAATATGCTTGCCTCCCACAGGGCTCTACAACCTGGGAAAGAGTCTTGGGCTAAGTACTTGGGCTGTCATTTGCCGATTTCACTCTCTCCCCAAGGGTTCGTCTGGGTACTATTGTTTACCTCCCTCTACAGATACGACTCTTCCACCAAGTTCTGAGCCATATGCGATTTTCACTTACTTCACATTGACATTAAATAATATATTTAATATTTAATGATTAACAAAATTTTAGGTGGTAATTACATTAATTCACTACATCATCCTTTCCTTGCAGATTAAATGGCGTCCTGTACTGTGGGGGATATTCTTACAAGTTCTTTTTGCCCTGGTTATACTAAGAACCTCATTTGGACTTGCATTCTTCAAATTTGTTGGTGACAATATCACTGTGTTTCTGGAGTATTCAGATAATGGGGCCAAATTTGTTTTTGGAGACAGTTTTAAAGAACACTTTATTGCATTCAAGGTATGTGATCAAAATAGTCTGCTGTGAAGTAATTTGAATAGTATGAGCATTTTGATTAAGGGGTGTAACAATAGATTGAACTATTGATTAATCATGATCTTTGGATTGCAATAGCAATATTAATGCATCGATTGTAAAAATCAACTATCGATAACTATCACAATATTTTACTTCGAATATCGATAGTTCCTTTATAGCATGAATTAAACCAAAGTAAATTATACACTGATTATAAGCTGGTATTAATAAACAAAACAAAAGCAAAAGACGCATATAACGTGCCAAGTGATCGCCATTTTGGACAAATATATCTCAGTTCTATAAGTACTAATAGTTAGAAGGTAGTCATTTCATTAATATTACTGGCCACAGTTGTTATATTTGCTGAGTTTTAATTTGATTAGTGAACGTAATGTTCAGAAAGAAGATATTCAGCTGCAAACTTTCTTATTTTATTTTGTTGGCGTTCTACCAGATTGTATGGAATACTATTTCAATAGTTTTGTTACTATGGTGATACTATTGCAATAGTTTGGACAGCTATTGTGATACTGTTGTGATAGGCAAAAAAATCGCAATAGTCACCACGAATTTTGATTGACCTTCAAAGGCTGGTGTCAAAACCTAAGCAAAGGTTTGAAAATTCTCAAGCAAGTGTACAACTTAATACTTGTAAATTAAATGAGTCTTTTAAGTTAGAAAAAAGAGCTGTTTGTGGTATAATCAAACTTCACACGTGTGCCAATTATGATAATGCAATTTGTAGAACTAGACATCAGGCCTAGATCTGTTCAAGCCAATGAAAATCACAAACCTTACAAATAACTTGAGTCATCAAAACATACCTCATTTTTTTTGTTTAAAAAAGATTTGGAACATACATATTTTGTTTTTTAACTACTTTACATAAAATATAAAAAAGTCAAAGTTTAATCAGTTTGGTGCTGTAAAAGTTTTCATGAAAGAATATGTTATGTAAGTAAGTAGATAACAGTATCTGCTGCCTTTGTTGCTATTAACCCTTTAACTCCTAAACCGGCCGAGTTAAAGAGTTAAATCTTTCATAAACAAAGAAACTATGTTTCGACTTTGGTTTTAAATCAAACTTTAGTAGTTTCTTTAAGTTTCGAAAGCCAATGATGCACGAATAAATTGTAATTTCTGCAGAAAGTCCTTTTTTGGAACGGGGAAATCAACGATGTTTTACAAAAAATCGTTCAAAATCGCAAAACCTCCCTGGGGTCAAAGGGTTAATTAAAGTCAGCTAGGGCTCTTGTGGGTTGTTAAAAGTTTTTAAAAGTCTTTATATTGGTTTTGCAAACTTAAGGCCTAAAAAAAAATAATTTGACTGATTTAATTTTTTGCTTTTAGGTGTTACCCGTTATTGTGTTCTTTAGTTCGATGATCTCCGTCCTATATCACTTGGGTATCATGCAACTCCTCATTGAGAAGATTGCCTGGCTTATGCATGTTACCATGGGGACCTCAGGTGCAGAATCCTTTAATGCTGCTGGTAATATCTTTGTTGGATCGGTAAGACCTTTGTCTCCTTTATTTTTTTGCTTTGTACTGCAAAAGTTTCTATTTATTTATAAAATTATGCATTGGTTAAAAATTCAAAGGCAAGCTTAGTTATTGGGAAGTTGCTTGTTCATTTCGCTCTCCCAAATGAAGACACTTTTTGAAAAAATGGAAATCCTCATGAAAGGAAAGCACAAATGCTCTAAAATACATAGTTATCTTATGGGTCTGAGCAAACTAAAATATAATTTGATGTCTTGATGATTTTGTGTATTGATCCTATTGTGATGACATTGAGAGTTGATGACATTTAGGTTACAATATTACATTAACCCTTTTTCACCCACGGCGCCTAAAACCGCCCGTAAAATATGGTACTCAGTTAAAAAATTTAATTCGGCTTTCATAAACAAGAAAACCATGTTTCGACTTTGGTTTTAAAGCAAACTTTAGTAGTTTCTTTAAGTTTGGAAAGCCAGTAATGCAAGAATAAACTGTCATTTCTGCAGAAAGTCATTAGTTGAAGTACAAAATTTGAAAAAAAATACCGTTTTGCGTCGTTTTTGCAACGGCAAAACCAATGATGTTTGGCCTTGGATTTTTCTATGAAATTTTCATTCCCAGCAAACAAAACAGCGTTCACAACAAAATTCAGACCAAGTACTGAGATATAGTGAAGTTTTTTAGCTCTTTTTCAGTTCATGGATTGAGCGACAGCTGTTTCTTTGTGCCAATCTTTCCTCAACGTGTTTCCCGCCATTTTGCACGACCCAAATGCATCCTGGGAAGCCCGAAAATTTTGACGAGGACATACAGCATTCCCTGCAGTAATCATTTTTAAGTGTAGAGCATCACGGAGTTCTGCGAAAATGTTATGCTTGTAATGTTCAATAACAATCAATACAATTTCCCTACATTGCACAAAAACCCAAATTTGTTGTTCAGCTCAGTCTTAGTAACTTAAATTTAATAAACTTTTATTGTAATTGTCTTCACTAAAAGTCAAACTTTAGTTCCTTTTTATGCATAATCTCCTGGCTGATTTCAAATTTCCAAAAATCATTTCATAAGTTTACCATTGTAGCCTAATTACAGCATATTCAATTTGTAGAAAACTAGCCACAGTATGAAGTTAAATTTTCCTAAATGCCCCGGTAGTGTTACACTACTTACCCCTGTTTGTATTGTTAAAGGTGTGACTTCTCGCTTTTTCAAGATCATTAATCATTAAATTTGAATATTTATTAAATAAATTATATCTTAAGGGTTTCATACGATTTCTGGAGCTCAAAACTTTGAAACTCTTTTTTAAAAACACTTTCGCTATCATGCTAAATAAAAATCTGCTTTATACACTTTTTACTTAACAAGGCTTATTAAGACTATTAAACGAATCCACAATTATTTAGATTACCAGCAACTGAGAACTGATTGTTTATTGCACAATCAATGTTCAATGTCTTTTATCTGCAGACTGAGTCACCACTGATGATTCGGCCATTTCTTGCAACCTTGACAATGTCTGAGCTTCACGCCGTGATGACCAGCGGCCTTGCCACAGTTGCTGGTTCTGTTTTGGGAGCTTATGTGTTTGGTGGTGGTGTTAAAGCTTATCACTTAATCTCTGCTTCAGTGATGTCAGCCCCGGCCGCTTTGGCAGTTTCAAAGTTAATGTGGCCTGAAACTGAAGTTTCAGAAACTCGAGATCAAAGCCATATTCCAAAGCAAGAAAGGTAAATAGAATAATTAGATTGTCAGTAAGCTTCGGTGACCAGCGATATTGCAGGCTACTTGAACATTCACGGCAGCTCGATATTGTGGGAATAAGTGGGAAAAAAGCGGTCATTACAAAAACGTTTTGCGAGAAAAATGATTATGATAAAAATTAAGGTGCTGTTTATCATCACCGACCTCAAGTCTGATTGACAACCAAGATAAGGTTTGTCACGGTCATGGAAAAGAAAAAAATAGAAAGAAAAATAATTTCTTTTTTCTATGTCATAGAATAGTTGGTGAATTTCGTCTTCGGTCTGGGAAATTTTCATTTCTGCTCAAGTCTGGGAAAAGTTATTGAAATTTGAATAAATAAATAAATCCTCTTGTGGAGGACACGTGGTTACTCGTAAGAGATATAAAAGCAACCTTTGTAATATTCATTGGTCTAAGTTGATCATTCTACGTAATTGCAGTCGTGCTTGGAAGAGGGAACAAGATGTTTTATGAATCTTCAAATTGTGAATTGATCGCAACCCAATGGAAATCAAACAAACACATCGACCTATGATACGAAATAAATATTTTTCTTGTCAAAATAAATCTTTCTCTGATCAACAAAAAACTTAAACGATTCCTTGCAAAATATATATTCTGACACCTTTGCCAAAAGCTGTGTCTTTATATGAAAAAAGATGGGAATTATCATTATTTGCAATTGCCAAGTTTACGCTATGGATGCAATGTGTGCGATGCGCGTGGGAAAACGAGTCTGTACTGTTAAACGATTGACCAACGGATATAACCAGGTTATTTTTATTATCTTTATGTGGATTTCGCTAATGCAGACCTTTCAGTTTTAAAAGTTTTAAAACTTATATTCACACGAGCAATCTTAATATTTTGAATAAACGGAAACAATTTTTAAATTTAAAAGCGAGATTTTCCTAATTTTAAGTAAGAAAATTGACTAAATTTTAGAAGGAAAGTGTCATAAAAAATGCTGCGTTTGTATTTCTATAGAAACAATTTATAAAAAAGGATCAATTATCTACCCTTTGTATAGTAAAACTCTGATGAAGTACTTCCGTCTGAAATGTCAGTTTGAACAATTTTTTTCACGTTTTAGTAAAATTCACATCTAGTACTGAGATATAGTGAAAATTTTTAGCATTTTTTCAGTTCACGGATTGAGCTACAGCCGTTTCTTTGTGCCAATCTTGCCTCAACGTGTTTCCCGCCATTTTGCACGACCCAAATGCATTCTGGGAAGCCCGAAAATTTTGACGAGGACAGACAGCATTCCCTGCAGTAATCATTTTTAAGTGTAGAGCTTCCACGGAGTTCTGCCAAAATTTTATGCTTTTTTTCACTACACCGTGTAAAATTAATTTTTTTCAAACTGTTTCAGAAGGAAAATAAGACTCGGTCTTGTCTTCATATCCCAATCACTACCCGGAAAGTGATAGACTTACAGACGTAGTGTGCTATTTGCTTTAAAGTCAGTAATCCAGTGATAAGAAACGGGAAAATACTTAATGTATGGGAAAAGTTCAAGTTGATGAAATCTTCAATAAGGCTTAGCTTATAATCATATAGGATAGGGATAATAACTTAATTAGAAAACCTAGCGAAAAGTATAACAGGTTAAACTTAATACTATTAAGCTAGAGTTTCCTAACTTTGAAAATACCTTATTTGTTGTAATTGTGTCATGATTCTAATTTAAGGACAGAAAGGAATCTTATCGAGGCAGCAGCAAAAGGTGCATCTGTGTCCATTGCATTGGTGGCCAATATTGCCGCAATGTTGATTTCTTTTTTCGCCTTTCTGAAGTTCATTAACAATTGTTTTTCATGGATTGGTGGAATGGTTGGCCATCCAGAGCTTTCTTTTGAGGTAGGTATGAACATATTTTACTAGATCAAGAGCCTTTACCGCTGCCAGGTTAGCCCAGTAGGTAAGGCGTCAGTCTGCTGTGCGGGAGGTCTAGGGTTCAATTCCCCCCTGGACCACCACTCAGGGTCTTAAAATAATTGAGAAGAAAGTGCTGCCTTTGCTCTAACATCTAAAAATAGTTAGTCTTTCGCGTCCTCTCGGTAAGGACGTTAAACCGTCGGCCCATGGATGAGTTAGACCCTTGTAAGGGACCTCGAGTGATATTATCTCTACTCCTTGGAACCTCACTAGGTTTCTAAATGACTTTGTTAACGTCAGCAAATGGTTAGACTTGCACATCTTCTCTGAGTAAGGACTTTAAATTTGCTGGTCCAGTTACTCCATCGTGGGATGTGGAATCCACATACATCGTGATGAGTATAGGGCACCTTGTGATCCCTATGCTGTGCGGTCTCTATCTTTTAATTTTACTGAGGGCATTAAAATGTTAAAATATAAATTTGTGAGCTGCTGTAGCGGATGATCCAAGTCTCTCAGCTGTTAGCTCTGTCATTATTTGTAAAGCGCATTTGAACATTTAAAGGAATAAATGCACTGTATAGAATCATTGGATTTCTTTGTTATTTATTTATCTTTTAGGAAATAATCTCCCTCTTTTTTCGTTTTGCAGTTCATCTGTTCTTATGTACTGATGCCATTTGCATTTCTGATGGGTGTAGACTGGGACGACTGCAATGTGATTGCAAAGCTTCTTGGGATCAAAACCTTTCTGAATGAGTTGATTGCGTACATTGAACTGAAACCTTTGATTGAAAAGAGGTCGATATCGGTGAGTATAACACGTACCATAATTCCCAGTGTATTATAAATTAAGTTGACCAAGGACCAATTCTTCAAAAGCCGTTTTCTACTAATCGTGCTCTTATTTCCAACATTAAAGAGTCGGCATTGACCTTTAAATTTGGTCACCTGTTTTCAAATTTGATATCCGTGAAAAGCGTGACTACAGTAGTTCGAGCTGAGTCGAAAACTCATAAAAAAAATCAAAAACCAAATTTGTATTGTGCATCAAAAGTATAACTTGTGATTATATCGGGATTAACAAGTTTTGGTATAGGACAGTACTTTATATGTGAACTGTAGTCGTTTCTTAATAAAAGCTTTGAACACCGACGCATAAGTTTGCCCTGGGCAAGGCCCCTGAACGGCAATGAATCGAATCAGTAATGTTGCAAAAGGTTTGTCTGCTTGGAACTGCAAAGATTGTGAGAAAGGTGCTAGACACCTGAGGCCACAGGGTGTAGCTTGATGTCTTGCAAAAATCCAGCAAAATGCTGTGAACAACAACAACAATAATGATAATAATAATAATAATAATAATAATAATAATAATAATAATAATAATAATAATAACAACTTAGGATTTATATAGCGCCTTTTCATATGGATATGATCAAAGGCGCTTTACAATGATCAGTACAACGTTGACAGTTGAAGGTAATTAGATAGTCTGCTGGAGCAGCTCACAGATAATATTATCAAGAAATGCCCTCAGAAGAACAGATAGACCACAATACCGGGATCACTACCCTACTCTTTTTGACAAGTGCGTGCATTCTTTTAAGTCCCCCGACAGAGTGGTCGAGAGACTGGACCTACGGAATTCGAACCCGAGACCTCCCGCACGATAGACTGGCACCTTACCAACTTGGCTAACCTGGCGGCGGTATAGCCAGCTTTGTAATTCTTCTTTAGTCATATTTACTTTGTAAGACTAAATATTTTTAGTATTTTTATACTGTAACTGTATTGGCTGGTGTAGTTGTTAAGATCTATCGGCTTTCCAGTCACAAGGTCCTGAGATTCGAATCTTTGTGTGACCTTCTTTTCCACCTTGGCCAACTCAACTTTCCATCCTTCCAGGATAGCTAATTGAGTACCAATGTCTGCTGGGAGCTAACCTGAAATGAATTAGTGTTCTGTCTAGGGGAAGTCAAAAACGTTTATTCGCTTAACTATATAGAATTCGGAGATAAGCGCTGCGAAAAAATATGAAAGCAATACAGTTGTTCTGTTAGAAAGAGCTAGATTTGATCTTTAAAATTCTGAACCAGACATTTGCTCTTATCCGGAACAAACTCGTGCTTTGATGTTTTATTGGCCGCCTAAATGAATTTATAATATAGATAGGACCCTACGCGCGCTCTGATTGGTCGAAAATCTATGTTTTATCAGAGTATAAAACATAG
>JAOBRB020421059.1:0-10043 GCA_027575285.2 Zoanthus pulchellus | reverse complement strand
TCGTCAAGAGAAACTTGAACAAATCTTGAAGAAGCCGACACAGCCATTGCCATTGAAACTGTTGTCAACAAAGAGCCAGCAACTGCGAAGGCGGGAAAGCTTGATACAATTGTCGTCACTGGTGAAAAAGATCGTATCAGCGCTATGATTGGCTTTACGATATTTTTCACACGTGAAAAATATCGTATGACCAATCACAACTGAGGAAAAAAAACTGATACAAATTTTATTTCTTAGTTTTCAAACAAATATAATTATCTCAGTACTTATGTAATAAAGTAAAGTGCTAAAAGCTAGCTAACATGAACCCCATGCATAAATGTACAATAATGGTGACTCTGATTGCTAGCTGACATTGACACCTGTTTTAGGCCTTTTAGCTTCATCAGCTTGGCATAGCTTGGAAACATGTTTACTATCACTAATAAGAAGCAGCACAAGATTTGGTATTGGGATCTGATTTTAAAGATGAGCTTCATCTTCACACTGAACTGAATTTAGTTCATAGTATTTGTTAATTGCAGTATTTGATTTTAACATTAAATTAAGTTGATAAATGTTGTTCATGGAAATTATGGTTTACATAAAGCCTGATTTTTGTTAGACAAAGGTTATACAACTGCATGACCTTATTATTTATGATTTTTAAATAATTGTGTGTTTCTTTTAAATAACTCAATGTTAAATTTATTACAATAGCTCTGCAGTGAGTTGATTGGTTTTGCATACAGATGTTATTGCCATCTCTAACCAACTTCTGCTTAGAAAGATATCTGCATGCAACGTATTAACTTCATTGCAATAATAGTGTCAATAAGTTATTGTAATGTCTAATTTCAGACAACAACTCTTTGTTCTAAGATTGATTTTGTTCAACATGTTTTATTTTAAGATTAAATCATGGTTTAAAGGAAATGATGCTTTGTTTAAAGAGACAAAGTTACAGGTAAAGTGTTTCTAACTGCAGTATAATTTTATAGCAATAATTTTTGCTATTTTTTGCAACCTTTGTACAAGACCAACTTTTACCTTGGGAAATTCTTCAATGGCAATAATAAAAATCTATAATCGTCATACAGTATAATTAGATTATTTTGGTATGCATTAGAGCTGTCAAGTCTCGTGACTCTGGCACGATAGCCACACTTCTGGCTCAGATGCCAGACTGCTATTGAGAATGTCACACTACAGGTTCGCCGGTTATAGTATCCATTGAAAACTGAAATTGTGTCTTTTATTCTACTAAGTTGACACTGCAAAAAATTTGATTATCCAGTTAAACTTGAGCCAATATGCTTTATCAAATTTAATACCGAGGAAAAATTTTGCATGTTTGATTGGGGTATGGGAGAGAGTGTTAATTTAAAGGTACATTAATGTCTTAGGTTATTTTTGATTTGAAGGTATTTTTAAGATAATCTAGGCTTTATTTTCAACCAAGGTTATTAATTTTTTTTTTCGATCGCGGTTATTATTATTCATTCTATCTGAGAGTTTTGAGAGCTGGCAAGCTTAGGGTTACAGTTGGCATTAGATTTGGATATTGTAGAATGAAAATTAGGGATAGCTTATGGTTGTCTTAAACGCCAGTTAACGATATGGGTCCCAGTATTGATTAAATTCATATTTATTAACACGAGACAAGACAAGACACACAAAGGACAGAACAATCTGAAACTAAAGAATAATAATCCTTATTTATACAATTCGCAAAGTAGTAAATTATTAGGATCTGTAAAAATTACTTACATTTGTCTGCATCATAACCTTTTAAAAACATTAATCATCGTTCATATTTTCTACGTAACTCATACAGTAAAATGGAATCTATAACTTAGCCAACATGGCAACACACTGAACAGTAAAAAACAATGTGCTTTTTATTACCAAAACTGTCTCATCCCAGTCTTTCTAACAGAAACAATGGTTAGGGTTAGCTATAATAATTGTTAGGGTAGGATAAGGTTACCTGCTTAGAAACACTGTCGGATGCCTCAACTATAGTGAGTGGAACGGGGAAACACGCCAGGAAGAGAATGTACTCTCAATGCTCTACTGAGATTCCCACTGGTTGTTGCATTTATGCTAACACGAGAGGTCTTTCTCATGACCAAAAGTTTGAGCATCAAAATTTAAGGGTCGTATGTTGACATAGCACGTGCTTATAAAGAGGTTGAACTGGTCAAACAACAAGTGGAGAAGAACCGGGACCAAATCGAAACATATCACCAGCGTATATATGATGATGCAGTCAAACTAGCCAGGGATGTTGGTATCGAAGAGGAAATGCCTAGATCAGTAGCACGCCAAAAACATAGAGATCCGTGTGAGTTCTTTCGACGTACGATCACACGCCACTTCTTGATCATCTCTCACCAAACTACTTGATCGATTTAACAACAGCTTGCAAAACTCCATTCATCTTTCCTAGTTTGTTGCACTCTTACCAAGTGAGTTGTATGGGACTGCAAAGGCCTTGACTAAAAATGACATTAAAGACATTTGTTCATTCTACGATAAAGATTTGCCGTCTTATTAACAGTTGATAAGGAATTACCAGCTTGGTGTATGAAGTGGAATAATGACAAGGAAGGAAAGGAATGTGACACAATCCCGAAGACTCTAGAGAAAACAGACAAGGTGTTCTTCCCCAACTTATACACTTTGCTTCATATCGGTGCAACACTACTTGTAACAAGTTGTACATGCATGTGAGCGCTTGATTAGCTTCCTTCATATTTTAAAGCCAAGTTTGAGATCAACTACATATAAAACAATCGTCTGAATGGTCTGGCCATGCTATTTGTTCATAAGGAAAGTAGTAGCACAAGCAGTCTTACTTTGGAAAATGTTGTTGATGAATTCGCCTCTCTTCACCCTCAAAGAATGGAACTTATAGATTTGGGTGCTACTAAAGATAACGAGTAAAATGTTATTTTGCTAGGAAACTAAACAATTTTTGGCATAAAACTATGCTTTGAGTTTCGCTTTACTTTGACGTATCATTGATAAAAAAATTTCTATGCAAATTATATATACATTGTCAATCGTGCGATTTCCATTTCACTGTCGAAATGGTATACAGGCATTAAATATTTGAAGTCTACAAACTCAATGTTTTAAAAGAATTACTGAATAAACTCTGTTTATGTGAGGACAGATCTATAGGTTTAGTGCCCCCCCTTAAAAAATACTAGATCCGCCCCTGCTGGCATTGATTTCATTATTCTTGCTTTCTATTATACTGTAGGTGTTGATTGAAAGTCAAGAAATTGGAGAACTCATCCAATTTATTCCAAACCCTCAACCAAAACAATGAAGTTTTGTCAGAAATAGCAATTTAATTTGGTCTGAAGAGGATTTTTTTCTCTAGTTTTACATGTACTTATTTTTCATTTTAGTAGAAGCTTCTAGCTTGTTCAATATTAAGAGGACCACCTAGAAACCTTGACAATGTTTTTAACTTTTTTTTGTATGAATTTTGGAACTAATTGCAAAAGGATTTATACTGGTCATGTACATATTGATTAGGATCATGGAAATTTGGCAGAGTTTAGATGGTTATAATAATCTGCAGAATACAATAAATTATAATCAATCCATGTGTTTGTGACCAAGCCTACTAAAACAATAATTGTAGGTCATGGAAAATCTAGAAAAGTCTTGGAATTTCAAAGGAGTGCTAACCAAGTATGCAGCCAGTTTTGAAACAGTGTGTTGATTTAAAAGTTAGTTTATTAAATTTAGAATAAGGACATAAATTGAAATAAAGAAATGAAATGTAGATTTTGGTCTTAAATATATAATTATTGTATGAGCTAGTTTTGGTTAGTCGAATACTGTATAGGTGAGCTGAATATACCTCAGTGGCCAAGTGATCTATGCACGTTTTAAAGGGGCCTAGAATTACTACCCCGGCCTGTAGTTTAATTTTAAAAGATCCTTGGAATCTACTGTATCTGTAGAAATGAGGTTGAAACTCGTTGAAATTTTCTGGAATTCAACAATACTGTATAAAGTAGAGCAAGTTTATAATAACACAATGTGGTTTGTATTGCTAAAAAAGCATTTCAACTAATTGTTTGGTCTTTAATACTCCTTAACTATTGTTTTTATATTTCAAATAAACCTTCATACTGTTATACAAACATTACCCTTAGAGACTCTTATAAAGAATATCACTACTGAAAGTACTCAATTTATCACACAAACATTTTACATATTATCAAGAGGATTTAAACATTGTTAATTTTAAATTGTCTTCTTTTTATTTACAAATTTTTGAAGATAATATAAGAAATTGAGGGTAATCCATTGTGGTAGTTCATTTAGTAGTCTATTTAGGTACAGTAGTATATTTTGGTTGTCCGTTGTAGTAGTCCATTTTGGTAGTCCATTGTGATAGTCTGTGGGCTGGGGGTCAGCTAAATGTACCAACTATTAAATAAAACTTGTGCTTAATTCTGATCTGTTAATTCAAACTAATAAGTAAGTATCCGACAATAATATATCATTTTATTTCCACAGTATATCACATCAATTGATAACAGATATACACAAGAATCAACAGTTTTTAACCCACTACGAGGAAAGCGACCTGGGGCTGGTGGAGGAAGCCCTGGGGACAAACAGCTGTAAGTTATGATTAAGGCCTAGTCTGCAAGAGTCTGGAGATTTTTATATTCAAAAATATTTTTATCTGGATACAATAATTTCAGTGTCGGTCCACACATAATGTATACGAATCATGTACAACCATCCACACGTATTAAATAGCTATGTATGTATCCGGATATCTCAAAGGACAATGGAAATGTAGAAAGAAATAAGAGAAAAATAATTAACATACAGTATGTACATGTAGCCCTTGGTGGGAATCGAACCCCACATCTTCGGTTTACTAGTCCGACGTGTTATATCTACACACCGAATGCATTCCTATTTCATTTATCTACATATAATACCATATATGCGTACCAAAAATTACGGTGTTCAACTTACCAATAGAGAAAATACTGCCCTAGGAACCCCTACAGTTGCCAGCGGGCCTGAATGCCAGCAGATATACTGTACAGCTATGATAAGTCTTAGACTGCATAATATGTCTACTACTGTACTGATATAGAAATGTAATATACAGTAGAAGAATTGAAGAAAAGAGAGTAAGACCGAAATAATTATAAAGAGGGATCAATGGAAATAGAATAAAAAGTAAAAAAGAAAACTTTCTAAAAATGCTGCACAGAATACTGGAAGAGGTTAAGCTGGTACCTTTTACCTCAAACATTTCTTTGAATAGAACTTTAACAACATTTTTTTTAATATCTTACAACATGAACCACAACTTTGTACTAAAACCACTGTAGCAAAGTTCTTAAAGTGCTGTCAAAGGCAATTAATGTTCTTTGATCAATGAAAAGGGTTACACAAAATACGATCTATCCAGCAGCAACTAGACCAAACAGCATTGAACATGTTGAACTGCATAGAAAACTGAATGCTTGTGGACATCGGGATCAAAATTTGTCAACTGGATGATTTTTTTTCTGACATACATATAGCCCTAAACCATAAGAAAACATGACAAACTCTTTAGAAATAAAGACTTTACAAATGCATAGAAAGCTGTGCTTGTTTATTGATACAAAATAGGACAAAATATTGTAGTTCAGACTGGACAGATGCATGGCTGTGTAAACTCGGGACTTTCATTGAATGTTGCAATTAGGTTTAGTTTTATAACTAAACTACAAGCTGTGTGAAGTTTAGGTTCCATTAGCAGTTGTTTTTTATTACCATCCATTAGCTTATATTTTTGTCTGTGATTTTCTATTTATAATGTTCTTTCTTTTGTGTAATTCTGCTTTAAAACATCACAAGGTCACTATTTGAACGGTTTGACAGTTCCTGTAAATTGCCACTTTGATATGTAATATCTGTCAAATGACAATCACGAAGATGTTTTGAATCAAGGTTTTGTTTGCAAATTGGATCAACACAAATATAAGTTCATCCTTTGAAATTTTCATACAGTGTCACCTTGAAATTCTACATTTAAAATCTAATTATTTTTTCTTTAAATGAAAAATCAAGAATTCGCTATAGACATATAGTGAAAAAGATATTTTTCCAAATACATTCTGTCATGTCCAAACTGTTTTAATCTGAGATTAAACCTGAGATAGGTATGACTGTTACTGTATATTGGTTAGATTTTATGAGAGGTAGTTTTTTGAAGGGTAAGTTCTCTCAAGAATAGCGATAGGTACTGTATGAAAATTGTATTTTCATGATTCTTGAAATTACTACTAATGGTCTTACGAAGCATAGATTTATGCCCTGATTAACAGTAAATTTGTTACATCATTTCTTGTTTGAGACTGATTTTTCATGGGATTTTTTTGTTACATTGCAAAGTTTTCGAAACTTATTGACAGAAGTTCTTGAAAAAAGTGTTTTATTTGTAAACCTTAAAGTTAAAGTAATGTTCAACATTTTGAGGTGAGTCAACCAATGTGGTCCTGAAGCTCATGCTGTTTAATTAATTAAAAAATTCTTCCATTCTGAGTTTTCCAATAAGCATCTAAAGACTTACAACCCATGAAGTTAACAATAATTAATAACATCAGTTTGTAAAACGGGTTCATGAACAGTTAGTTTTATGCTTTTTTATAACAGTGTTGAGCAGCAAATTGAAAAGTCAAGAAGTTCATGTGATTTTTGTCATTACAAACGGTAAGTGAAAAACTGTAGTCTTAATTTTCTTAGATATAATTATGTTACTGCTGCAGGAGGTAGAGGAATTACAGACTTAATAGTACTTAGAAATTTTTCCCTTAAAAGAGGTCCCACACAGTATTATTTTTATCAAAAAGGGAAAGTCAGGATCATAATTATACTGTAATCTCTTAGTCAGTTCCCCTCTTAAAGTTCTGATGTTCATATCTTTTGGTTATGAATTTTATGATAATGAGCTTAAAGTTTGAATTACATTAATGAGACAAATTTCGTTAAATATGTTTATAGAATATTGGTGCACTCTTAATTGCCGCACAAGACAGATACTGAATATTTTCCATACTGTTATTGCGTTATAGAAATACTGCTCAAGATGTGTTTGGATACATTGAATCAAAGCATTCAATTGCAAGTGAGTTCTTTGAAGGAAATTGCTGTAGTTGACAGTTGAGATAAAATTTTATAGCTAGGTACTAAAGCTCCTACGAGTAACTGTCAAATTTACTTTGGCATTGACATTGAGCAGATGAGCATCTCTTAAAGAGTCAACAGGCATCCATACATACCTGGGGAGATTATCTTGTCCCACTCTTATGAATTGAATACGACTACACTTGCAGACTCAAACTAGTACTACACACAAGTTTGGCTATATATGTCCCATCGCCAGGTTAATAACTGTACATACTGGGTTTTACATTGCATCATCGGTGAATGAAAAGGTTTAGTTTCTGAAAGACCAAATGCAAAGCCAAATCAAACAATTTGGTCAAAAATAATATATTTTTGGTTCATGAAATAATATACACACTCAGAAATCTGGAAAAGTCAAGGAATAAGAATACAAAAATAAACAAAGCTGGAATGTTATTAGTCTGAGCGAAAGAAATATATGCTAGTTGTGGTGAGTTTTAGAGCTTGTAAATGAGTAACATGTATAGAATATGGATGATCGGCAGTTCGAAAAGAACAAACATGAAAAATGAGTCTCATTTGTTTTATTCAAACATAGCTAATAATAATAAATTATTTAATAAAATCATGTAATACGGACCAGTCTTATCACAAGTTGTTATTACATACTAATTCTGTTGCATTTTATAATTAATGGTTTACACAATTTAAAAACATTGATTTTAGCACAGTTCTTGTATTTTGTTGTAAATTCTGTAAAAGCTATAATTGAGTTGTTGTTCAAGTAAAACTGAATGTCAGATGGATAGCTGCATCGGTGTTCCTACAGAAGCAGTTCTTTTTAAAAATGGTTAAAATTTACACTGTGTGGAAATGAGTTTTTTGTGCTGGTGTTTCAGACTGGAGTCCTTCATCGGAGTGAATGCATGAAAAACAAGCAAAGAGGTGGTTTTGTAGTGAAGCAAGTGAAGATAAAGTAAACATGTTATTTTTTAAATACATATGTATAAATGCCACTCGGCAAAGAATTTAATTTCTACAAAGAGAGAACAGAAATTGACATAATATTATTTGCAACTTTTGAATATCTTAAATCTTGAGAGGAAACATTATTAAAAAGAGCCTTTTTTAGGAGCATTGTATTCAGCTATATTTTCAAGTTTGTAATAAGACTAATCTAAAAAGTAAGGCTTGTTGGATACAAGTACTTGATCAGATTAAATTACAATACTTCAATATTACTTTTTTTTCAAAAAAACTTAAATGATGTTTGACTTTTTCCATTGATGCATGTTGTCCTCCAACATACATTATTGCGTACAGTCATTATTCTAAATTGAAAAAAAAAAGCATCTTGGTTGGAATTGTTGTGGCATGTATGTGATTAGTTTTGTATTGTCTTTCCTAGCTTTAGTAGTGTTATTTATCTTGATCTGTTATTGTTACTACTGTAGTATCAAACATTGATTTGTTATTGTTACTACTGTAGTATCAAACATTGATGTGTTATTGTTACTACTGTAGTATCAAACATTGATCTGTTATTGATACTACTGTAGTATCAAACATTGATCTGTTATTGTTGCTACTGTAGTATCAAATATTGATCTGTTATTGTTACTACTGTAGTATCAAACATTGATCTGTTATTGTTACTACTGTAGTATCAAACATCGATCTGTTATTGTTACTACTGTAGTATCAAACATTGATCTGTTATTGTTACTACTGTAGTATCAAACACATTCAAGTTGGAGAAGTTCCATGGCATGGTAATTTACAGACAGCACAACCCTTTGCAGTTTACATTAGAGCAGGTTTGTTCTGTAGTGCATAACATTTCCATGCCCTAGCCAGCTGTATCAGTCATCAGTCGTTTGTTCTGTAGTGCATAACATTTCCATGCCCTAGCCAGCTGTATCAGTCATCAGTCGTTTGTTCTGTAGTGCATAACATTTCCATGCCCTAGCCAGCTGTATCAGTCATCTGTCGTTCTGTAGTGCATAACATTTCCATGCCCTAGCCAGCTGTATCAGTCATCAGTCGTTTCAATAAATGCGATCTGGTTGATCCATACAAAAAAATAGGAAATTAATTGTTTTTAAGCCAAAAAAGGAAGCTGCTGTTGTTGTTAAATACCGAAATAAAGTAATTTCAACTTCCCTCAATTTTGAAAAAGGTAATGTGCTGCCAGACCTTTTAGTTTTGTTTTTGAAAATAACTTATCATAGACTGACTTTGTTGCACATGCATGCTGGTAGTGATGCAGCCACTAAATAGGGCACTATGGCCTCGCTGCATATTACCAGCACGCATGTGCAACAAGCATCTCACAAGCGTTGCAGTGCTTTTACTTTACTTTATCATAGACTGATGTCATTTGAACAAAATATGAAAAAATCCGAAATTTTTGCTACATGGTCAAACTTTGGTATTTTATACAGACATTGACTCTTAATATGATTAATTTTACCTTCGGTAACTTAAACCCTAGATAATTCGAACCTCCTACTAACTCAAACCAATTATCATTTCCCTTCAGGTCGTTTTGCAAATAGTTTTACCCTCGATAACTCGAACCACGTTTCTTAAGATGTGACAAGTTAAAAAAATACACTTCTGTAGATCAAATATTGAATTTATTTAAAGCAACGATCACGAGTAACATTCAGGTAATTCAGTTCAGGGTCATTTACATTTCATCTTCATTTCATGAAGCTTTGCTGTTTATATTAACTCTTTCTTCAAAATGTCAATTTTTGGTGTTCCTTTAAGTGCAGTGTGCATGACACTTGCATCCCTTCCCCATCTCTCTCCCTTCCCCATCTCTCTCCCTTCCCCATCTCTCTCCCTTCCCCATCTCTCTCCCTTCCCCATCTCTCTCCCTTCCC
>JAOBRB020420971.1:0-10045 GCA_027575285.2 Zoanthus pulchellus | reverse complement strand
CGGAGGTCTTCAACTTCAGTGGCAGGTTTGTGTTGTGGATTTTTCTTGCCGCTGGGTTTTCATTGCTACCAATTGAGCATCCAACATCTGCTTTGATTTAGAAAATCTTGAATCATTGTATGGAGAATCATTGTATGGAGAAGCGTTGAGGTAACGCTCGACGGAGGAGCGAAAACCTAGTAAACTCGACCGCTATAAGTATCCCTCATTTGTGTCTCGCTTCCAAATACACATACCATAACTAAAATAGTCTCAAATTTTGATTCAACTGACCAACGGACATTGACTCCAATGAAGTTTGAATTTTTCATGCTGCACACCATGCTGATTCGAACTAAGGTAACATACATTGTTTTAGATAAAAACAAGGCGTGGAGTTTTATTTTGTACCCTAATTGTTTTAAATTCCACATCTTCGTATCGGTAAAACCGGCTAGAGTAATTGTTTATATTTTAGTTGAAACATTTTTAAAATGCGTAGAGTTTTAAATACTTTAGTTTACTTTTAAATTTTTAAATTCATTAGTGTTCTTACAGAATGATATCTAAAATTAATTAGTATTAGTGTAACACCGTCAAAACTTTGTTTTTTTGAAATATTTGCAGAACGAACTTAAAGACTAAAAACATTTTGTATAGCAGCGTGTAGTGGTAACTTTGTCAGTGAGACAAGTTTATAATAATTACGGCTTTCAAATTGTACACATAATAATTTTTTATGAGCCACGACAATTAAAACACAAGTTATGCTGTTATTAATTTCGAGTAAACATAATAAGTATTATAGAAACCATTTGTATTTATATATATATAACTTTATTACCTTAGATTCACACAAAAAATAATAAATGACATATATAAATATCACAAAGACTTGGTAAAAGCTGCTCAGAGAAGTAAAAAACTTATCGAGCTAAGTAGCTGTATTCAAAATATTTGCAACATTATTCGAGTCATGGCAAGATACAATTATTAGTTATATATACAAACTTAAGCTGAATAAGCAAGGGCAATGTATAAATAGTAAATAAGTAAATATACATGCAAAAAATTAGTAAATATACATGTAAAAAAATGCAGAGATACTCCATGGATAATGTATAAGGATGGATGATAATGAACTTGTAGGGATAAACTATATAATGTAATTAAGATATTATAATATTGTGAAGTCATTAAAGACTAATCTAAATAGCTATTCAGGATATTCGATTTCAATTTTGATTTGAATTGATGTAGAGAAAGAGTTTTCAGATTTTCATCAAGAGTATTCCATAATATGGGACCGTTATATTTAAAGCTAAATCTACCGAAGTTTGTTCTAATGGGCTCAGCATAATAGCTTGATCTAGAGGCCAATCTAGTATTATACTGATGAATCATAGAGACACTTTAGAAGTAATTATCAAAAGCTTTAGGAAGCAATTGATGGTGATACTTGAACATGAATAAAACATTATTGAAATATATAATGTTACTTAATTTTAATAATTTTAGTTGTGTATATAATGGATTACTGTGGTGATCATCCTTTGAAAAGGTGCATGATGATATGCACAGCTTTGTTTTGAAGGACTGCTATGGGTTGAAGAGTTGACTTGTAGGTGTTTCCCCGGACAGAAATGCCATATGTTATAAAAGGGTATATAATAGAATAATAAAGCTGAATCAGAACCTCGGTGGGAACATAATGTCTGATTTTAGAGAGTATACCAGTACCTTTTGACACTTTTTTGCCAAGTTCATGGATATGTATTTTCCAGTTTAGGTGGGAGTCAAGGATTACACCAAGATATTTGATACAAGAATCATGTCGTATCACTTTGTTACAAATTTTTAATTCAATATTGGAAGTGAGGCGTTTTTGATGTGGATGCCTATAACAAAACTAGTTTTCTCAATGCTTAAGGACAACATATTAGCATATAACCAATTGTTAACTTTGATCATTTCATGATTTACTTTGCATTCAAGATCAGAAAGTTTTTTATTTTTTAAAAACAAATTCGTGTCATCAGCACTTCAATCGTACCTGAATGAAAACGTTTTGAGATTTCATCGTTGCAGTGTATAAACCGTTGCAGTTTTGAATATTCCAACCTACTCTTTGTAAGTGCACTACATGTCTTGAAAATGAAAAAGTTTTGCATTTGAAGAAAATCACCAGTCATTTCATTTGTCAAGTTGTAAATCAGTTAAATTTATCGCCGAGTTCTAAGAATTCTATCATCATCATCATCATTTCGGCCGCAGCCGAGCTGCACGCCTGGCGCTCCAATCTGCTCTGTTGGCCATACAGCTTGTCAACTCGCTGGAGTCAACCGCCCAACTGATCCCTCTTCAAGGTGTTTACAAAGATAGAAGGGGGGCGACCTCTGCTTCTTAGTCCGTGTCGAGGCTCCCACAGGATAAAGTCATCTGTCAGAATTCTATATGCAAACGTAATACTTGAATTGAATGTTGTTCAGAGTTCAACGCTTCCTCAGTTTCGAAGTAAAAAAATTAAAATAATATAAAAGTAGTTTTATTGGTAAAATCTAAAAATCTGAGGTAGCTCAACTTAAGTTGACATTTATCAAAATATACCTTCATGTATAAACGGTTTGAATATTCTTTTGTCTGTTCGCGCCATGTGGTTCTAAAAATTCGCATTTTTTTCTCTATTTCTAAAATGATCGAGTTTTCCTCTTTGGCACTTTGCTTCATAAATTACCTGATAGACAAACCAGTTCACTAAGATTTGACTTTTTTTCGTCATTTTAGGAACAAATTAATTGCAAGGACTTACAGTTATTTTTTTTGTTAATTACGATTGTACAATTCTTAGAATTATCAATAATTTATTTACATAGTCTTTCTTCATGAATACTCGGAAGAAATTTTTGTATAGTACAACAGCGTACAAATGTCCCGTCAGAAACGTCAAACTTTTCTGATGATCAAAGTTGATCCTAGAACATTTCTAAAAATTTATTCAAGAATCGTAAATTGAAATTAGCCTTCTCCTTTTGTTTTTTGTCTATTTTGAATAAAACATTATTTCCAATTGGAAAGTAATTAATCAAATCTGTTCTGACGAAACGGCAGTCGAATATGAAAGTCTTAGACCCCAGGAAAAAACAATCTTTGGCAATTTAAACAATAAGTTCAGATACTGTATTTTTAAAAAAAGACTCCCCATTGATGTTTCTAAGAAAATATAAATTTGTTTTTCTGTTTCTCTTACCTTTCAAATGCGAAGTTTCAGGATAATCATGAATGGCAATTGTATGTACAAGCTATACTGATGCGATTAAATTGACTATAAACAGGACAGGTTCTCAATTTTAGAAGCTAACGAGTTCGTTACAGATCCTTTTGTGGTGCGAAAACATTCGTGTTACACTGCAATAACACACATGCATGTTAATCTTAGAAATTTTACAAGCATAAAATTTTTAGTTCTATCAGCCCCTTTTAGACCGTGAAGAAAGCTTTTGGGTTCTTTGGCAAGTGTTAGTTGAATAGATAATCAATGCGCGCGCATTTATTATTTTTTCTACACGCACGCAAAGATGTTTTGAATGCTAGAATAAACCTCATATTTCAGAATTCAACCATCCTTGTTGTTTTTGACTTGTTTTATAGAGACACAATTAAACTTTCAAAATTTAAATAAAGAAATCCGCAAAATACAGCCTCAATTATCCGAATTAGCAGACGGTTTTTTAACCTAACGTTATGAACTCTCAACTATTTAGCATGTGTTTCGTACATTCAATTGTTTTCTAATTTTTTTAACATAACACTTAAATCCAACGTCAACAAAAAACCATTAGATATTCCTTTCAGGCTGTTCCTGATGATGCAAATAAACATTTTCTTTTAATTTCGAATTTTCGTTTTTTGTCAATTTTGTAACTGAGTATAGTGTTTCTAAACATAACTATATACACAGTTAGTCTATTAGTATTAATCAAATTTCATATTCATATTTCATATAATATATTTCAAATATTTACAAAGTGTGGTATATTCTTAATTAAACACTCGTTTTCCTTTTCGAGGGATTTCAGGCATGTTCTGGCTCTAAATCTTTTGTTATCTGACAGCCTCTGGTATTATCATTCGGTTTAATTCAATACATAAATATTTACGTTATTTGCCGACCAGGGTGCCGACAGAACGAAACTTCACAAGCCACAAAAACAAAGGGAAGTTCAAGCACAAACATGTTATATGCAATATTTATTGCTAATGTATTTAGTCGAGAGATGAAAAAAATAGAATTATGCAAGGAGTCTTTTAAAACATTTTAACCTTCAAGCAATTGTAAATGACTTGAGCGGCTTTAGGTTTAAATTGTAGTAACTGTAAGTCGGTATAAAATGAAAACCGACTGAAACCATTTTAGCTGGCTGTATACTTTCCCTTTATATATTGGATGATACCGTACAAGATAAAAACAAGAAAATTCTTGTTTACTGGTAACTTTAATTTTCTATTTTATAACGGATGAAGAAAGCGAGGCAATTTATTCATGATATTTGGCACCGCTTTGAGATTTGCCAGACGTAGCCGATGCTTAAAAATAGGCTGGGATTAATTACAGCGAATCAATTGTTCGAAGAATGGTGGGCTAATATAGCTTGAAATATTCGCAATTTTAAATTAAATTATATATTCATTTTTTCCCCGTTTTTATGATTTTTATTTTTATTTTTGATTTTAGTTCTATAATTCTAACTTTAATGGACCTAGTAATAACGAGTAATGTTTTATTTTAAGGGGTGTTCATTATTTATGGCTTGGGGAGGTCGGTGAAATCGTGGAAAAAAAGTAGAAATGGGGGGGGGTAGTCATGAGAGTTTGAAGGGTGTTGCAGGGGGAGTCATAAAGCTTAAGAATATTAATAAGTTTTTAATATTTGGAATAGGGTCAATAGAATGATGCAGGTGAGCATCAAAACTCAAGGCGCTGTCGAGGTTGGCCATTTCAGATCCTGCAAGTGTAAACAATTTTGAAACTGGAACCACTTCGTGATTATCACCGTGCCTGGATTAGAGCTTTATCAAACCTGTGTAGACCATGCAGTCGGATCTTAATATCGCTGTGTAATTGCAGGCCGCTGGGCATTGACAGAGTCCACGTTACTTTCGGGCTGCGGCTTAAAAGCACAAATGTAACATTGGCTGATAGAGTTGTATTCTAAGTAATAAATAAAATAAAACATTTTCTCCGGGCTTTCGTAGAATGTTGATAGTTGAAGGAAACGTTTGGGAGAATTCGAAAGCAGGTCAGTGAAAACCTCTAAAGCAGTTGATCTTGGTCCATTTCAGATACTGTAAGTATAAACCATAGTTAGTATAAACTAAGAGCATTGTCTATTTTGTCTATTAGTATTACTACAATGACTAATTTCCTCTTCTGTAACTTGATAATCAACGTTAGTAGCACCGTTTTCTGGGTGAATCACGATTTTCGGTATGGTACAATAAGCAAAGCTAACTGTCTTTTTCCAGTTGTGTGAAAAGAAACGGTGTTAATGCCATTGTGGGGGAAGAGGGAGCGGAAAGGGGGTCATCAAAGTTTTGTTCATCATTTTGGAGGGGTCATTAAGTTTGTTGCTGCCTTTTACGGGGGTAATGCAAAAATTGAAAGGAGTGCTGTAGAAAACACCGACCCTCCCCCCGAGCCATAAATAATGAACATTCCCCTAAACTGAGAATAAATTTTTTTCCACGGATCTTTTTGTAAATTTATTTAAAAGTTGTTTCGCCTATTACCAGCCGGTTTCCATGGAGCACCTGAAATTAAAAACAAAACGGTTAAAAAATCCTTTCTGAACATCGCCTCGATGCGCACATGGCCCACCATGCACCATCTACCATATTGTTGCCGTTTTTATCATTGCAGTCATTACCAGTCCACAAACATGACCTGGTTCATCGTTGTCCAGAGTTTATCATATAATAATATATTAATGGGAAAAGGGAAGGATTAGGACTGAAATTGAAAGGAGGATGTGGGGAATAATTAGGACTGGGATTGAAAGGAGAAATGGAAATGTTTAGGACTGGGATTGAAAAGTGGATGGGGAACGATTAGGACTGGGATTGAAAGAAAGATGGGGGAGAATGATTACTGACTGAATAAAAAGCTCCTCAGGGATTTTCGGAACCTGTTTACAAGTATATACAGTTGAGGTCAGAACAAATGAGGGTCATAGATAGTCCGCTGAAGTGGCTCACATGTTAAGACGCAACTTGCCATCTGATTAGAAAGTGCCCCCAATCGGGAAGAATCAGACTGTAACACCAGGATCACAACACTATTCTTTGTGAGAAGTGTGTGGGTTCTTTTAATTCCCTCAACGGAATGGTCGAGAGACTGAAACTAAGGTTTAACGTCGTTATATTCTAGAAAGTCTAACCAATTGCAACTGTTAGAGCAACAGCAGCACTTTCTCCTCAATTACTTTAAGACCCTGAGTGGTTGTCCGGTCGAGAATCGAACCCGAGCCTCTTGCACAGCAGACTTGCGCCTTAGCGACTAGGCTAACAAGGTAAAATCATTTTAGGGGTGCACCATCAGAGCTCCGGGGAGGGGGGTGAGCAGGTTTTTTATGCACGATTTTTTGGGGGTTACTTTAAGGCTGCAAGATTTTTTTTTACCACTGCTGGGTTCGCACATGCTTTTTTTTATTCCCACATAGTAGTTATTAATGCAAATTCTCATTTCCTGACAACTGATTACTAATATTAATGACTGTGGTTCTAACTTTCTTGACTGTCAACAGCAAAAAAATAAAGAAGTCAAACCACTCGAATCTATTGGTTGAATACTATCTCACCTGCTGTTTGTTGAGAAGTATTCATTCAAAGGGCAAACCAAATCACAACTTGCATGTACCAGCATGCTGAAATTTGAACTTAATCTTGAGAAATTTCTAGATCCCAATCCTTCTTGAGCCAAAAGTACGTTTCTGGATATGAATGTGTATAAAACCAGACACTAATTTGGTATATGAATGATAGAATCATATATTGATGACACTAAAGTATGGTAAGCTTTGGTAAACAGAGAGTTGAAAGACTAAGCCGTAGAAAATTTTGGTAAATATGACATATTTTAGATTGCATTTCCTGCATTTTGGGTGATATTTTTATTTGTATAAGACCAACTGAAAATAACAAGTTGTATCGTCAATGTCACATCAATAAGTTATGTAAAAGACACCACTTCAGCTTGCTCCTTCCCCAGAGTTCTGATGGTGCACCCCTTATCGATCCGGAGATTAGTTTTGGTATGGTTTGGTTAGCAATGAAACATTTAGTCATAAATTAAATTATATTTAAAAAAAGAGAAGAAGAAAACGGAACTATTAATTATAGGATTTAATTAAAAAAAGGAAACGGGAAATGAGTTTGAAATCAGAGAGAGTTTGGAAAAAGTCTTTTTTTAATTCGATTAATTTTCTCACAGAAATTGTCGGAAGTATCCAAACATTTTTTCTTCAAAGCTTTTTAAAGAAGTTTCGTAAATTTTGGTTTTGAATAGATCAATTAAATATTGAGAAGTCTTTCCCTTCATAACTTTAATCATTAACCTCTTTTTTAAATTATATCGTCTATTTTGTATATAGTTTTCAATCAAAGGTTTTTGAGAATGTCAGTTGATCTGACTTCAAAGTCAGATTTAGTGATCATTCTCGCTGCACGGTTTTAGAGTTTCTGGAGTTTTAAAGCAAGCGTTGCATCAAGATCATCCCAAACAGTGGATGCATAATCAAAATGAGGCTCCGGCAATAAGAGCTTTGTAAATCTTGATGAAAATGTCAAAACTCGTAAAGTCTATTATGCTCTTGAGTAATCCTATCCCTGCATCGACCTTTTTCGTAGTCTGTTAACACGGTTTGTCCTCAAAAGATTTTCTTGTACGGTAACCCCAAGAGCCTTTGATATAGATTTGACCCTTTCAATAGGAGTCTTATCAATATGAATATTGATTTCCTGGTTAGCAAGGAAAGGAAGTTTTTGTCTAGTTGTTGTTAGCATGAACTCCGTTTTGATCACATCAAGTGTCAGCTAATTGGCCGACAATAAGCCAATCAAATTGCAATATTTACGATAGGTAGTGAGTGACTGGATTCGTACTCAATGCAAATTATATGAAACTAGGTTTGAATAAGTTAATAAATGTGAAACAAACGACAAGGTACCTGTTGACACTTTCAGATTCTAAACCTGTTTGTGATGGATTTAGTATTATTAGCCTGGTAACTGTTACATGTCCTCCTCGTGGTCCGTGGCACATATGGCCTTCACATAATCTTTCCATTCAGTTTTCTCTCCTTGCTGCTGTAGGCCGCACCTCGTCAAAAAAAAACCCAGCCACCCTCTCTCATTTCCCTCTCCACTGTCCTCCTCCATTTTGTATTTAGTCTTCCCCGTCTTCTCTTGGCCATGCTTTGACCTTGCCACATTACAATCATTCTCTCGATCTTGCCTTATGGTAAGTCTAATCATCTTCCATCTTCTGATCTTGGCTTCCTTACCGAGTGGGTTTATACCAGCTCTTTTAAGCAGGTCATTGGTTCTTATGTGCATGAACTTGTCTTCTCACTTTCTTACTACTAGAATATGCCAGCACAGTGTGGTCACCGCATCAGAAATATCAGGTTGATAAACTTAAGGCAATGCAACGAAAGGTATCACGTTTTATCAAAAACTGCTGGGACAGGCAACCGGGAACTGTCACACACTTACTCAAAGATTATTAAAGTGGTGGCACCCTTCAAGCCCGAAGACAGAAAGCAAGAGTTATAATGTTTTACAAAGTTATCAATAATCTTGTAGATCTCCCACTACCAAACCACTTATTTATTCCATTGCCAGCAAGGACCACACAGCAATAATCACCCGAAGAGATATTATGCACTGAATGCAAACATGAACAGTTATAAGAAAGGTTTTTTTTCCAAGTACAGTCCAAATGTTTACAGCCTGACCCCAAAAATCCTAGACCAGACACATTTATCCAATTTTAGACTTTCTCTTAGCAATTTTTATTAGTGGCAACGTTGTTTTCAACTGTTACACACTGTTGCAAATAGTTTTGCACTGCACATTTTATAATCTTATTTTGCACTAACACGTCTCATATCCACGTAATGCTTACCAACTTTGTGGATTAAAATTGTCAAGTATAAAAGTTAAAAGTATAAATAGTCCACGGTTCAAATCGAAATATTAATTTTAAAGAGTCATCTGTTTTTTGAAGCTAAGCTTTTTCTATTACGTTGGTATAAAAGTTACGTTTAAAAAAAATAAATGTGTTCTTACCTAAACTCTATAGTACAAATTACAGTGCGCCTGCTGGACGGAGCTTGGCTAAAGCCAAATGTTGTGTACAAAGCCACAGTTTCAACTAAGGGTCATCCACCAATGCACCACATCGGAATGACAAAATACGATTATTAAATTTCTTTCAATAACCCCAAGTACGCCGCAGCTACCACCCTTTCTTCACATATTTGGGATTTAATTAAGAAATCAAGAAATGTCTTCACAGCAAAATGGTCAATTGCCAAGCGCTCAAAATCCTACAAAAGCTACACTGCAACAAATATTGTCAAAAACTCTTTGCTAAACAAACGCTTTAAGCAACTAATTATATGCCGCCATAAGTAATCCTTTTTACATCTTTTTAACATATTTTACTTTTACTGCCTCTAATGTTTTAATAACCTGATGATCATCGCCACCGAGCGTTAAACTCGGAATAATTCAATGTCATTTTCAAAATTTTTATTACCACCGTATTTGAGTTTTTATACATATAATATGTTTCTGCTTTGCGTTTTTAAGCATTGAGAACTTTTGTTTTTTAATTATTATATTTGAGCGGTAGCCATTTAAAGGTCTTCAGTAGATTAAATGATCGGTTAGGTGTCAAATATCTCCTAAATCACGCATCAACTAAACTCAAAATGACTATTCTCAGTGGCGAAGGAAGCGGAGGGGATGGGGGGGGGGGGGCCCGGGCGCGAATATCCCCTACGTTT